>JAJOOF010008175.1:0-12771 GCA_029582545.1 Solanum lignicaule | reverse complement strand
TCCACCAACCGACCCCTAATTTTTTTTTTTTTTTCCAAAAACAAAAAAAAAAAATTTAGCCCCTCCTCCGGGCACCCCCCACCCCAGGGCGCCTCCTCTTTCCACCAACCTACCCTTAAATTTTTTTTGTTTTCCAAAAACAAAAAAAAAATCTATTTTTTCAATCAAGTTTGAAAATTAATATTAATTTTTTTTATTTTTTAGCATTATTAAGAATTTTGAGTGGAGTGAAAATTAAGTGATCTATTATGAGTCAATATGGATATCCATATTTAACCCATTTTGACCATATTAGTAGAGACTCTTAAAATAGCTTGAAACTCATATTTAACCAATTAAAATATAAGTGATCCAAGTCATTAAATATGGACAAAATAGACTCATTTCATTAATATGGACTGAAATTGACACCGTAACCATTTAAACATTAGTCTTTTGTATAAGAATAATGATTTAGTTAATTGGAATTATTTGCATCACAAACACATTTTAAAAATCAAATAAATGAATTCAAGTGGAACAGATGAGAACTATTTAGATATCACTAACTTTAAAAAATTAAAATTTTAAATCTATAAACTTTAAATTTTGACTTTGCATCTGATACATGAAAGTTATAAATTGACTCCATTTTGCAGCACAACAAATCAAACACTTCATTACATTCATTTTAATTTATTTATCTGATTTTATTAACATAAAATTTAAAAAATAAAGAAAAACTAAAGATATATATGTAGAATATACAATGCAATTTGATCTTGTGATTTTAAAATTTTCATGTATAGGAAGTTAGAAATAAGAATAAGTTGTCAGAAAAGGAACGATTCTTCTATGAAATGAATTAAAAATAAAAATAAAAATAATAAATTAAAACGGATCAAGAATACTAGGTAATTAAGAACTTGCATTATTGTGTTTTTATAAATAAAAAATATAAATGACAAAGAAGTAACATGTGTTATTAGGTCATAACATTTGCAATGGTATAATTGGTAGAAAAATGATAAGTAATTGCTTATATTTTTTGTTTACAATGACGTAATTCTAGAGTTTATCTTTCTAGTTTAGTCTTAATTAAGCAAAAACACTTGGTCCCTTGATGACATGTTAAATTCATATATTAGTTGCTTATCATTTTATAGCCAAACTGTACTGCTTTTAAAAAATATTGGTGAACCTAACCCTTTGCGTTTATGAATTAAGTGTTTGATCGAACTTTAGTTAAAATTTTATATTTGTTCAAGAAATTTATTGAATATACAAAATTATTAACTAAGAATCTAATAATTAAAATATATTAAAATTCTAAATTCATAAACTTCAAATGTTGACTTCGCCGCCGCTGAATATCTTTATACTACCAAGATAACGATTAATAACAAGCACAAACCAATAAAGATTGTGATGGAAAGGTAAGTACTATTTCATCCTTAATAAGAGATCTCAAATTCGAACTAGTCGCCTTTGGTACAGAGTACTGTACACAGTTGGTTCATGAATTCTCTGTCAGGAGTCTTATCCCAATTTCCAAATGACACAGAAAGTTGAGATTGAATTGTTTAAGAACCTCATAAAGCTATTTTTACTAGATATTTTAAAATTCTCCTAAGAACAGATGTGAACTCTCCAAGCCTAAAGCTATTTTTACCAGATAAAATTCAAGATTCCATTCCATGCCAAAAAGCTAGAGTTAAATGGTTCAATGAAGGAGATGCTAACACAACCTATTTGCATGCTACCATTAAAGATAAAAGAAGGAAGCTGAATATCAGAAGAATCCAAGATGATAATGATAACTGGCTGGAAGACACTGATGCTTGTTGACACTCAATTTTGGCTTAACATTTTTAAAATTTGTAACTTTTAAATTTTATTTATCTAATGGTTCAAAATATTTTTTTATAATTTTAAATAAATTTATCGATAACTATCCTTATTTATCAAAATTTAGGATATTTTATCAATTAATTTTAAAATTGCATTTTTACATGTCATTAGTTACGTTCATTATATTTATTTTAATTCATTTTATTTGTTACATTTGTTAATATTGATATTTTGCATAATCTAAAAATTCATTCAAATACAGATATTTTACTTGATCGATAATTTTGGGCCACAATCACAAGCCCAAAAATTGAGCCCATTTAACAATTATTTCCTATATAAGTTTTGGTTAAATTAAAAAATAGGGGATGGTGAAAATATTTTTAGGTTAGGATTTCAGATTTTTATTGAAAACGGGTTTCACTTTTCACTATTTTCCGATCACCACCACCCCAAAATTCGGCGAAGCTCCGGCAACACAAAACCCCGACCCAAAAAACCCCAAGCTTCTTTTCCCTCTCTCTTTTGTTTGTTATTTGTTGCCAGCGGCGATAACATACCAATTCCCACACACCACTGTCCAAAGCCACCAGAAACCCAAAACCTCATCGGAGAAGACAACCAACACCATAAAGCTCTACCAGAAACCATCTCCAAACACCCACCCGAAACCCCAACGTTCGTCCCCTTCCTTTTCCCATTTCTTTTTCCGGTGAAATCGTCTGAAAGCAGCAAACAATCAGACCCAAACGACCTCTTTCGAGTCCAACTGCTCCACCGTCAAGCTCAAAGCTCGCGAACACCAGCTACAGCTCCGGCGAGGAGTTCCAAACTCCGATGAGTCGGAGCAAAGAAGAAGAAAACGTCGTCAGTCCCCTTCCCTCTTCCCCTTCACGATTTCTTTTTTATTTTTGTAGATTCTCCGGCGAACCACCGGAAACAACCCATTCACCCTTCTTCTTTCAGTCACTTATTAAGATCAGATCTGACTGGATTCATGATTTTCCGGCGATGCAGAAACAAGACTTAACAGTGAGTTCAAGCTCCGATAATTTTATTTTTTATATTTCTAGTTCAAGTTTTCCATTTGATTCCATGTTATTACATCTTCATTGTTTATTATTTGAATTTGTTAGATGGGTATTGATATTTTGGATACTATTTTCTAGTGAATATGTATATATTGAGTACACCCAGTTGAATGTCTGGATCAAGAAAAAGCTAGGTGATTCTTGGTATTATTTCTAAAAGCAATAATCAGCCAATTAATTACTTAAGTTGCCAACTCATATTCTTGGTATTATTTTCCAAAGCATAATGTTAGTTGGTGTAGCATGCCTCATGGGTGGGTTTGCAAGTTTCCACTTAACTTTAATTATGACAAAGCATCCAACTATGGAAAATATTCTTAAATTTGGTGCAAATTATTAATTTTATTGTTGCACTATTGACAATCTTAATTTATCTTTACTTGACTAACTAAATTTAAATACACCCTCGATCTTGTAACATAAGTGAAATTTATCCCTATATTTTCGTCAAATTTAGAGGTATTTTCAATATTTTTCTTGATTTTTTTATTAAGAACATCATGTTCCTACAAGAGTTTGAGATCAATACTTGTTACGTTATGTGGCAGATCGGGGATGTATTTGAGTTTAGTTAGTCTAGTAGAAGGGTGTTTTTGAGGCAGTCAATAATAGCTTAGGAACGAAACAAATAATTTGCGCCAAATTTATAGTGTTTTTAATACTTCTCTCCATATCTTATCTACCAAAAATCATTGAAGAGATTATGCAGTGATACATGAAATGAATCTAAATTAATCAGATTAATGATTTTTAAATAGAAAAAAAAAAGATCACTGTTGAAGAAACTGCAGGAAATTGGAGAACACACCATACTTTTCATATCCAAGATTTGAAAAGAAAAAATATATAACTGTGTGTGTGTTTGTACAATTGGTTTCACAGCCAAAAAAAAAAAAGTAACTATAAATACTAAGTTCCTTTTCTGTTTGATAAAAATAATTTTAAAAAAAAACAATTACAAGATTCTTCTAAAGAGGGAAATCTTCATAAAATCCTCAAAAAATGGTATGGGATTCTTTAATAAACATATATATCATAGTCCACATGATCCCAACCCTCTTGCTTCTGATCTTTTCATTATCCTCAGTCTCTTGCATGATGACATGAACATTCTGCAATAGCCATGAAAATAATCTATCCTTAGACATGTAACCATGTAACTTATAGAAATTTAAGTTATATACATTGACACTGTAATTTCTTTTTTACTATAACATGTTATGATAGCAAATTAATTATTATTCTTATTGGATTTATCAATCATATGTATGCATTTATAATTATCTTATAAGTGATCTGATTGTGTAATTATTTTTTAACGAAAATTATTGTGAGGGTGGGAGGTCGAGGGGTGGGGAGGGGGGGTCAAGATTCAAGAACTTACTCCCAAGGAACATCTCCAACAAGCATCAAATCACCATCTTTATCTTCATAAGTAGGTGCAAATTCACCTTTGTTTAGCTTGAACATTTTCTCCATTGCTTTTAGGAGTTGAGTGTAACACTTGTACATTTTAAGATCAATTTTTCTAAGAAAAGGGGCTCCATCCATGCTAACTTTGACATAAATTCCACACTGATCTTGATGAACTTCTGTTTTCTTTGAAGTAATTTGTAAGGTGTTCTTCCTGTAAGATCTCACTGGTGGCCACCCCACTATTTGTACCCTACAACGTAAAGACGGAGTCAGAATTTTGACTTTACAAATTTCAAATTCTAATAAAATAGCTTATTGGGTTCTGAATATGTTGTTTATATGTATTAAATAAGGCTTTTAAAGAAAAAAACAGAATTTTGATCAAAGCTATTAAATTCGACGGAATTTATAGCTTCCTCTCTAATTTTGGCCCTGCTCATTCAAGACCATAAAAAATTCAAGGACATTGAAAGAAAATAGTCCTTATTTTATTTTATATGGCAATTTTCTTTTCAGTTTATTTGAAAGAATAATAGATTTTTAAATTTGGAAATAAATTTAATTTAGCTTTCCATTTTAATATGGCTCATGTTGCCCGGATTTTTCAAAAGTATTGTCGCACTCGTGTAGGATATTTTAAAAATAATCCACTTTTGGATGATGTGATACTTTAACTTGAGCCATTATAGTTACGCATATATCATGATATATATGTGTGTGTAAAATGCTCTCAAGTTTAAAAAATCTCTACTTTATTTATGTAAAATTTATATCTAGTCAAATTATACCGTATAAATTGAACTACAATTTTTTTTAAAAAAATCTTATTTTCTTGAAAAATCTGACAGGGGTGCAACAATATTTTAGGAGACGAGCAACATATCCCTTAGCTATTATTATAGTCACACAACTATTACAGTATATTTAAAACTACAAATTTAAAAATAATTATTTTTTATTAAATATTTATCGAGTTAAACTACGTCAGATAAATTGAAACGTAGTATCAAACTTACTTGGTAACATGTGCTGTTGTGGCTTCATAATGTGAAATTGATTCATCATCTTCATATTCAGAAAAAGCTCTTTTGTTATTCTTGGAATTGGACACAATTTGTTGGTGATCAAATTCTTCCTCTCTCCCTGGCAAACCCAATCTAAGTTCAGTTGCCTTAAGATTCAAATCTCTCTCCATTTTCCTCAAAAAAAGAAGAAGTGAATCTTGGTACGTAATAAAAACCTCAAACAAATAAGCCCCAAATTCTAACACTTTCTTGTTTTTGACTTTGTATTTGTGTTCAAGAAAATCATGTGAGTTAGCTAATAGTTTGTGTTGTTGTTATATAATGGGAAAAACTAAAGTTATTTGAGAACTAATTTTTTTTAAAAAAAATATGTTTGAAAAAGTACATAAATTTGGGACAAAGACAAGCTAAGCTTGTTGGAAGGAAGAGTAACAACTTTCAACATTTAGGGGACAAGAGAGGGACAAGCTCATGACACACTAATACTTTTTTTTAATACTTCAACTTAAATTGTTACCTATTGGCTAGACATTTGGGGTCGTTTGGTAGAGTGTATAAGAATAATGTAAAATATAGTGTATTAATAATGCTTGCATTAGTAATGCTTGTGTTAGTTATGCTTGCATTAGTTCTGATGAGATTTTTTGTGTGCAATGTTTGGTTTGGTGTACTAAAAATATTATGCATTACATAATTTTTTTAGAAAAAATATTTGTTTACAAAAATACCCTCCACAAATATAGTGGAAAGGATGTAAAGAAAATTTTGAGGGCAATTGTGTCTTTAATAATGTTAATGCATGTTTTATAACCCATTGCATTACTAATGCATAAAAATAGATGGTATTAGTAATATACTCTTCAATACACAATAGAGTGTATTATTAATACAAACATTAGTTATGCATAGGTTAGAAACGTATACCAAACAAGGAACTAATAATACATCAAGCTAATGCAGACATTATTTATTTCAATACACTCTACCAAACGACCCCTAACGTTTATCTATGATGTGATTCTTATCTATCGAATCAATTTTACGCGCTTATGAGAGGTGAGAGGTATGTTCTTTGTCAGTGTCGATTTATATATTGTGTTAAATTGACATATATTGACTGATCGAACTTGAAGTGTCTAATATATCAAAGTTAGTTAATGGTGTTTAAATGAAAAGTTGTGCAATTTAAAGGAATTGTTTATATATTTGTTATCATTCTTCATTTAGACACTTGAATTTAACCTGCTATATATTAGACACTTAACGTTTATTTAAGATATGCCTATTATATTTATATCGGATCAATTCATGAGTCTAAAAGAGGTGGAGACACTCTCTTTGCCCTATGGTGTTTAATAGACCTGCATTGACTGAAATTGAAGTGTGTAATAAATAAAGGTCAATTGATATGTCTAAGTGAAAGGTGGTGTAATTATAAGAGACCAATGATGTATTTGGCCAAAAGAAAACGATAGATCGTATGTATGATGATTGAAATTTCTTCTCTTAATTAAAGTCTCTAATTTAAGTATCTAAAATATAGAATTTCTTGATATGGAATGTTTCAACCTAAATTAATTTAGTATAATGTATAAATAAATGAAAATAATAGAGAGAAGTGAAAAAAAGAAGGGAACCAGATGCTACATTTCAAGAGTACAAATTGTACTTTATTTTTCTCTTCATATTTGCTACTATTGTTTTAGCGAACCGATTAGTTCAAATTCACCTTGCCTTATTAAAGAGAGAAATATCCTCTATTGAGATATTTTTATTTTTAAAATTCGAACACAAAATTTCTAATTAAGATGGAAAGGATCCTATTCATTCTAGCTACCACAATCTTTGATGACACTAATATAGTTATCTCATGAGTACATCTCTTCATGTTTTTTTTTAACCAATGCAAATTTCTAACTATCAAGATATACTATGTATACAAGACAATATTTGACTCATGTATAATTTTTTAATAAAATGTTTTCAATTGACCATAAGTTCTGCCACTATCTCCATCCCTTGTTTATAGATGTTATTGAATGATTAAAAAGTAAAATACAATATATTAAATTATGTTTCGTTACCATTAAAAATATATAATATTCTTTGTCTAGTCTTTGAAGAACAATTCAATTAATTATTAACTTCTGTTCATATTTTTGTTGTAAAAAAAAAAAGTTAGGATAGGGGAAATGAGTGTATTCAAAGAAATCACTATATGATCTTTGGTTTTTTATTTATGTAAAAGTAGCACACAAATGATGAGACTTAGTAATAAAGAAACTATTGTCTAAAGTATTACTTTTTTGTTTCAGAATACTTTTTAACTTTTAAAAATGACAAATATTTTTAATAAGGACGATAGGTATTTTGAGACTGACGAAGTGATGAGAGTGGGTAACAGAAAACTAACAGGCTTTTAAATTAGCAAGTTACAAAAAAAATAAAAAAATAATGATACCGTAGGCAAATCGTAGGTTCCAAAAAAAGAAAGAAGATAAAAGTGAAGTGTTTATGTAAAGATAAAATAAAATACAAGCTTAAGATTGTACATGGTACATAACATAATATTTGGGCCTGATGTGATAACATAACCTAGGCTAATTTACACAAATGTCCGTTTCTTTTGTCACTATTTTGATTCTGTCAATATTGTAAATTTGTATAAATATAGTTCTTGAAACTGATAATGTATTAGATTATCGTCTAATGTCTATTAAATTTTAAATTGTGGTTTAATATTTTTTCGTAAGATATTTAGTTATTCAAAGGGCATCTTTAGGCCATAATCTTAAAAAACCTGTAAGATAAAAGAAAAAGGAAATCATTTGCTAAATAGCTATCTCAAAAGGATCAACCAACGAAAATTTCACCATAACCTAAGGATAAATCCATAAGATTTGTTGAACCAAAGTGAACAATATATAATATGAATTTGGGTGGTAAATTGTCATAAAGTAGTAGTAATTTTCGGTGGCAGGGCTAATTTTTGGCCTTATGGATTCCTCAAACACAATAGCTTTGACTCAAATTCATTTGTTAAAAGATCCATAAAATAAGTACAATATAATAATAGATTTCGAGCCTAGTAATTAATCAAATAAATCACAATAGAATCTCAAACTCGAATTCATAACATGTTTGTCATTCAACTTTGTTCTCCATAATGAGTAGCTAATATGAAAGATATAGAACAATCAAATCACATATTATCTTGTCTTTGTAGCTAGAAGTATACAATCAACAATAACAAGACATTTCTTGGACATTTAACAAACATGTCTCCCTTTGACATTGAACAAATGCATTTAATTCAAAAGGATGGATTAGATCATTTCATCGAGGTGGATTTAGAATTTAAGTTTGATGAGTTCCATCTATAAAGGAGAAAATCTTTTTTGTTTTACATATATACGAAGTTTGAACAAAGATCAATAGTACGTCCACTAAAATATGCAGACTTAATTCTAAATTCATCTGGTCAAAACAAATTAAATTTTGAAGAGTGAGGTATAACCTATCTCAAACAACTAAAACAACCTCCGAGCTCCCAACTCATTTCAATTTGGCACGATGACAACCTATTAGACTCGAGCAAAGAATGATACATGATTTGAAATTTATATATATGAACTCGTAACCGACCTTCTAGATTTGTTCAAGAACAATAACATATTCAGTATAATTTCAGAAGTAGGATGAAGAGGGTGGAATGTACGCAATCTTACCCTTACTTCCCCACACGTGTTTCAACGTACACGAGAGGGTTTTTGAAATTGGACTCTGTTAAGACTATTGTAGGCCCAAACATGTCTTCTGTTAGCACATCATAAAGGCCATGGTTATGGTTGTTACCAGCAGGCAGCATGGTAACTTTGGTACCTGTAAATCACAAACAGAGATGGTTTCAGAATTTTAAATAATGAATTAGATTTTTTTATTTAGTAAGGAATTCATCATACTTTTGAGATTTATTATAAGTTTAAATAAATTTAAATTTATTGTTTGGTGAATTATTTTGTAAATTTTCACATAAAAAGTTAAATTATATTTTAACTTAAAAATTCTAGATTTGGTTGAATCCGATGTCAAAATATCTTGACTTTTGAGTAGATGTGACTTTACCAAGAACTTGAAATTCAATTCAAGTTCTTGGTGAAGTCAGATCAATGACTATGAATTTTAGCCTTTAACCTAATATTAATTTACTTAGATTTGTTATTGTGAAATTATTTTTCCGCATGACAGAATTTTTAAACAAAATAGAGAGTGTACACATATCATTAGAAGTTAGTCAAGATGTGTTTCACTGACTATTGGGTGATAGTTAAGATAGGAAACTAACATTATCAATAGTTTATGAAATTTATAAAATCTTACATAGTTTAGGTGTATATTTTACCATTTTAACTCTAAATATTACAAAAGAAAGAAGAAAAATGTAATTTGCATCCAAGAGTTCACAAAAGAATCAATCAAACAAGGCCCTTATCTCACTAAGGATAAAATTGTAAAGAATGTGTCTTCTTTATTTCCTAACCCTTTGTCATTTGAAAGACTTATAGTATGTTGAATGTCGAAATTAAAAGTGAAAATTTCTAATATGACATATATTATACTAATATTTTCGAGTTATAGCAGTATATTTAGACTTTCAAGTTATAACATTAAAAATTTCAGGTTGTAACATATTATTAAAATAAAAAAGTATTTCTAATAATTAAAAACATTTGATTTGAAAATAATAAACTGATAAAAAGAAATTAAAATAAAACGTTTAAGAATGAAAAAATTAAAAAAACAGAAATAGGGATGGCTTTTAAATTTGAATTAAATTAAGATAACTATTAATTAGCACGAATTAAGGAATTTCAAACTAATTAAGAATATTCAGTTTCCTTAATTCACTCCAATTTGTTAAAATTAATTTAAAAATCAGATTTTATCCATTTTTCTTTTATGTTTCTCTCTCTTCGTCTTTTCTTCCAGAAATTGAGACTGTCGACAATTATTTATTTATTTATTTTTTGTTGAAAAAACGTGTTTTTTTTGTGATGGACAACTACGTATCAATATTAATTAAACATGGCGGAAGATGGATTGCTTCAGGTTAGTATTTTTAATTGTTTACTGTTTTTATTTGGATTTCAATGAAATAGAAAAAAATGAAAATGTAAAGCGTAACTATATTGAATGTGATATTTTTTTTTGTATAAACAATACGTTTTGTTCATAATACTTATTATTTGTTGTGAAATTGTAATATTAGTGATTTTTTTGGTAAATTTCTGTTTTTTGGTAGTGGTTTAGTGTAATTATAATTAATTTGGTACGAAAGTGTATTCAGTAAGGTGAAAAAAAGGTTGTTTAGACTTTTGAAGAAATAGATGACAGTCGTTTTAAGTTAATATGAAAGTGTGTTAACTAGTTAGAAAAAAAAGTTATTTTAAAGTTTGAATAAGTGTATTAAAAATGTTTTAAGTTGGTATGAAATTCAAAATGCTATTATTTATATAAGTTTTGTCAATTATGTATAAATTTGTGCGAAAGGAATGAACTATTTGGTATGAGAAATGTATAAATTTTGGTATAAATGATGATTGGATATATGAATGTTGTATTAAGTATGTATGAAATCTGTTGTATTTTTTTAAAAATGAAATATGTTTGTATTTTACTGTATGAATGATTCGTGAATGAAAAAATAATGACAAGTGTGTGTAATTTTTTATTTATTTATTATGTAAGACTAATTTTAGTTTTTTTTAATGAAACAGGGAAATATGTTGATTTTCAGATGGAGGGGATTATATATGAGTATTCTAGTCTTTATAGTGGTCTAGTAAGTGCGATAACATCGCAGCTAATGATAGATGCTAATATTCACAATATTGAGATAAAATATATAGTTAGTGATAGATGTCCCCCTGTTAGTATCCACAATGATGTAGGTGTGCAGGTTTTTTTAGATCAAAAGAAATCTAATGTAGATTTCTTTACGAAATATCCATTGTGCATAACTTTGAAGAATATAGCAATAGATAATCAGGATTCTGTAGTTGTTGTGGATAGGAGACATTCTGATGTTAGTAGAACACTAACTAACTTTGATTTATACTCTAGTAACTCCATCCGCTTGATAGGAGTGAATTTAGATGGAGTTGTCGATGAGAATACTAATGAAGGAAATGGAGTAATCAGTGACCTTTCTAATTTATTTATAGCTGAAAATCAGATTTACAATGATAAAGAAACACTTATGGAGGTTATGCGACATTATGGAGTTGTGGAAAAATTCAGATTTCTTGTGACTCGTTCTAGTTCATCTTGGTAAGGATTTTATTTTTTGTTTGAATTTGTATTTATTTTGTAGTGTATTTTTAGTATATCAGTTTTTGATGGATTTTTTTTGTTTTTTAAACAGTTATTACCTGAAGTGTCCTGCTGATAATTGTTCCTGGATGATGAACTCATCATGTTTGAATCAATCGAAGCTATTTAAAATTAGAAAGTATTGTGCGGAACACACTTGTTCCGTTAGAGATAGAGTGTATGCAAGACGTCAGGGAATAACTGACGTTGTAGCTGTTTTAATAATGGATAAATTTATTGATCCATCGACTGTATACACTCCAAAAGATATAGCGGAAGACGTTTTGAAAGTGCATGATGTTGCGCTAACATACATGCAGGCCTGGAGAGCTAAAGAAAAGGCGATAAAATTTGTGCGTGGAGATCCAGCAGAATCATATGCCAAACTTCCAGGTTTTTTTTATAACTTAATTTTGTATTTTATATTACTGACTGAATTGGTGTGAATTTTAAAAATGCAACAATCTGGCATGCAGTTTGTTTACATATTGAATTCCCAATATCCATTTTGTTTACTTTCTGTATCCAATTAGTATCCATTCTGTATATAATTTGAATATAATTGTTTCCATGTTTTATCCAGCTAGTATATTTGTTGTGTTGTAATGTTCAGCTATATAATTATAAAATTAATTGTAAAAACTGAAAAAATTCCAGGTTATCTATACATATTGGAGCAGACATATCCTGGTTCAGTTTTAAAATTAGAAAGGACGGAATGTGATAAATTCTTATATGCATTTGTTGCATTAGAAGCATGTATTAGAGGTTGGGAGTATTGTAGGCCAATTGTAGTTGTTGATGGGGCAGCTTTGAGAGGCGCATATGGTGGTACAATGTTGACTGCAAGCACTATGGATCCAGGAGGTATTTTTTAAAATTTTTACATTTATAATCAACAATAAATTTGTATGATATTTGTTTTAATTAATGCATCATGTCACATACTTCCACTTGCTTATGCCATAGTGGATTCTGAGAATGATGCATCATGGACCTGGTTCTTTGAACAGTTTAGGGAAGCATATGGAGAAAGG
>JAJOOF010008173.1:0-10941 GCA_029582545.1 Solanum lignicaule | reverse complement strand
ATTTGAAATTTGAAATTTGAAATTTGAAATTTGAAATTTGAAATTTGAAGTTTGAAATTTGAAGTTGAAATTGAAATTTGAATTTTGAAATTTGAAAACTTAAGCATTATTTATTAGCTAAAAATGTTATTGAAAAAAATCAAATAAACTAAAAATGTTATTCAATAACATATAATTTCAATACAAATAAATAAGTATATAAAAAATAAAAAATCCCCCGTCCCGTCCCCACAAAACCCGTCCCATCCCGTATATATAGTGGGACGGGATGGGACTTATTTTTGTCCCCCCAATCTCGATCCCAGCCAAATCCCGCCAACCCCGTCCCCCTTCGTCCCGTCCCCCAGTCCCCATCCCCGTCCCCTTGCCAGCCCTAATAAATACTCATCGTCTTCACTATTTAGAGGGGATTTTTTTGGGCAGCGGAATTCTTGACCTAAAAAACAGAGAGAACATTTTCATTTTTGGGTTTTCTCGAGTCGTTCCGATTTGTTAGAGTTCGTCAGATTCCGATAAAGCTTAGTCATGGTGTTAGTGGAGGCTTATTGTTAAGCTTTTCATCCTAGTTCGCTGCTACGAGAGAGGTATACCTCCTTTTTCCGTTCTTAAATCGTGTTTTGTGCTTTAGTTTTAGTCCATTATATAGCGGTTGATTTGACTCAATGCCTGTTTGTTGGTCTTAGTGTGATTGTATTAGTTCTCAATAGATATAGATTCTTTTCTTCTCTACCGAGTGCTACTTGTATTTCTCCTCTGCCTTAACTTGACTTTCAAAGTGATGTCTTTATAACTTGGGTTTGAATTCAGTTCGTAGCTTATCCATTTAGATAGTAGCATTTAGTGTTGTCTAAGTCCATTTCCAGATGACTTGTTTCTGAGCACCTGCTTGAGATTTTAGTCTATTTCAAGTCCTTGTTTTCCTTTAGGTTACTGCTTACTCTACTTTGTTATATTTCTTACCTTAATTTCTCCAAGTTAATTGTCAGATTTTAATATTAGCAAAATATGAGGCAGATTTGTGCTTCCTCTTTAGTTAAGTATACTGAGTGTTACTTATTCCCTTCTCCAAATCTAGTCTTGTTTTAGGTATCATGTGTTCTCCATTAAATTTGTTGAATTCATCATGGATTGTTTTACTATTTCTTGATCGATTTCGTAAATATTAATTTGACCTGGTTAGCTTAAGAAATAATAATACTAAGCCTTTTTCTTCTTTTCTTTTACTATGCATGAACTTTCTCATCCCTCATTTGCGTTGTTGAGTTTTCGAGTCTACCCCTACTAGTTGGAAGCTGATGTGTATAAGAAAGAAGGGAACAAAATACAGGTGTTGGAAGTGAAAATAGGTTGATATGTGATTGTATACATCGATATATAGGGAAAATGCAAAAATACTAGGCCTAAAATTGAATTATAGGTTTCATAGGCTAAAAGGTGATCGTATACAACTGTATACAACCAGTATACACGTGGTATACGCCTGATATACAGGAAAAAACAAACGATATACATTGATATACATAAATTGTATATGACTGATACAGGGGCGAAAATGGGCCCAAAACTGAGTGCAGCAGCAGTAGATGTTCAATAGAACAAGTTTGTGGGCTCAATTTGTTTGAGCAAAAATTGGGCCACTAGCCCAAATTATTCTTAATTCATTTGATTGTGATTACTTCTTGTTTATTTTGTATTAATTCTAGCTTTGTGTGGTTTAAATTTAATTAAATTCCCTAAAGATGAACCACTTGTGATTATGATAATTTATTTAATTAGTTTTCCTTACTTGGTCTTTTTTTTTTGTTGAAAAATTCACTTTTCTTTTTGAAATTATTTCAGTGTTTAAGTTAACTTGTTTTCTTTCAAATAATTATTATATCCTTTTTCTTTAATTAATTTTAAAAATTAGTCAAGTCGTTGGTCAACCGCGAGTTAGCGGATATTTCGAGGGCCTAATACCTTCTCAGAATGTAAATTGAACCCCGAACCCTCTTTGAATTTCAAATGATTTTATTTTGTTTAAATCTTTTGAAAATTTACAAGTTTTCTTAATTTCTTAAAAAAATTAAGTGGCGACTCTATTTGAAAATCGATTTTTCTTCAAATCATAAGTTGAGTCGATTTTTTGAAACAAGTCATTTTTATTTTTATTTTTGAGTAAAACAAGGACCCTCCTAAACAATGGGAATTAGAGTAGCAGGACCCTCCTAAACAATGTAAATTAGTGTAGCAGAACCCTCATAAACAATGGAAATTAGAGGAGCAAGACCCTCCTAAACAATGAGAATTAGAGTAGCAGGACCCTCCTAAACAATGAGATTTAGTGTAGCAGGACCCTCCTAAAAAATGGAAATTAGTGTAGCAGGACCCTCCTAAACAATGAGAATTAGTGTAGTAGGACCCTCCTAAATAATGAGAATTAGTATAGCAGGACCCTCGTTGACAATGGGATTTAGTGTAGCAGGACCCTCCTAAACAATGGGAATTAGAGTAGCAGGACCCTCCTAAATAATGGGAATTAGTATAGCAGGACCCTCCTGGACAATGGGATTTAGTGTAGCAGGACCCTTCTGGACAATGAGAATTAGTATAGCAGGACCTCCTGGACAATGGGATGCAGCAGGACCCTCCTGGACAATGGGAATTAGTATAGCAAGACCTACCTTCCTAGACAATGGGATTTAGTGTAGCAGGACCTTCCTGGACAATGGGATTTAGTGTAGCAGGACCCTCCTGGACAATGGGATTTAGTATAGCAAGACCCTCCTGGACAATGGGATTAGCAGGACCCTCCTACATAATGAGATTTGGTTACTTCCTCCTAGGATAAACACTTCCTAGTCTGAGATCGTTAAATTTTTTTTTTCTCCTAGGATAAGCACTTCCTAGTCTGAGTTTATTTTATTTTTTTAATTTAAATTTGCTAGTAACTCACAAAAAATTTCCAGTGAAAACTAGGGCAAATTTTTTTGTTATTTCTTGTTTGTGATGGTTTTCAGGTTTCTTCAAGCGAAACATGGATTTGAAATTCAAGAACAAAGTTTCAACTCTTTTCAGAATGATCAATTCCATGATAGCCAGAATTAACTTCTTCAATGCATGTAGCAGCCTGACTTCCTGACATCTATTTCTATTCAGCTTCTGATCAAGCAAATATGCAGTCATTCAAGAACATATTCAAATTGTCATTTCGAAGAGTGCCAAAAACACACTCTAAGTGGCAAGTTAGGCATCAAATTCAATTCAAGATCAAGATACTCACCCAAAAAATCAAGGTGATATCTGAAAGTCAAGACTCAAGTGTAGACTCAAGAGAAGTTGCATAGATAGGAGATTGTACTTTGTTTTTCCTTTTGACTATTAGCTTTCATTTTTCTTACATAAGGATAAGAGCCGCAACCTGAAGCCTCGATGGAACCTCACTTAACTTTTAATTCATCATCTCATCTCCTTGAACTACACGTGACCTGATTTCCTTATAACCCGGGATATGTAGTTGCACAATTTTTTTCTTCAAATACAAGTCCGGTCAAAATTTGTCACGTTATCTATTTCTTTGTCTGAAAACTCTTCGTGTTTCCAGTCAAAGAGGGGTAAACTGTGGACACGTAATTTTTTACTGAACTTAAGGTATTACATCATTTTTAGTACATAAATATTGCTTTTATATATAAATTAAATATTTTATTTTTCATCGTATTTTAGTAAGTTTATTTTAAAAGATTGAAAAACTACAAAAAATATATGTTTCTTTTAATTTAAATTTTAATAAATAAGCTAGTATTTCTTAATTATATTTTTAGACTAGCTATATGACTTTTCTTATATTTTATTATTTCAAAATAATTAGTTAACATTATTATAATTATTATAATTTGTTTTATTAACAACCAACAAAAAAAAAAGAAAAATTAAAAATAATAACCTACCCATTACCCCCACCCCCACTTCACCATTTCCCCCCACTCACCTCGCTTTTTTCACACTACACACACGACACACACCATTACACACCCATACACACTATACATTTACAACACTTCCCCCAACATACACAGACACTATTATACACACTACAATATACATATTCCTAATAGATAGACGCACAGTAACACAAAACCAAGAAATAAAAATCTGCACAAATACACAACACACGCAGGCAACGAAAAAAGGAACAAAAAATACACACACCCACGTCCAGAGACACGGACAAGAAAAAGAAAAATCACCCCTCACATTATATTTTTTCACTCACACATAAAGGTTGAGTTCGAGGTTTACTTTCGTGATTTCGAGGTTGTGATCCCTTATTAAGATTGTTTCCTTTTCGTGAATTGATTTTCGCAAGAGGTACCATTTAATTTTTATTGTATATTTCAATTTTCATGATTATATAAGCTTGATTCCAATGTTATGAAGTTTGCTCGAATTTTTATTTGTGTTGAACTTTGATGCTATAATATTGAAATATATCCTTTTTATTTTATTCTATGTTATCTTCTATCTTGTACCATATGCTACAATCAATTAAAGTACCTTTAATATCCGGTTAAATTAATTCAAATAACTGAAAATAGTATTCCAATAGTTTATTTGGTCAAATTTATCTAAAGTAAAAAATGTCTAATTTAGAAAAATTAAGAGATGAAGAGTTACACATTTTTATGTTTATTTTTATTTTTTATATCTTTTGTCATAACTTGTAAGTACTAAAAATATAAATGCATCTATGTTGAATTAGAATATGAAATAACTTTTTATTTGTTTAAGATTTTAGGTTCTTATTAATTATTTAAATAGGAATATAAATAATAAAGAGTAATTTAATCACTAATAATACGCTTAAGCTATCTAGTAATAGGTAAATATTAAGATGTAAGACTCGTTTCAAACGCCTGTTCGATTAAGAATGTGGTTACACATCTTTTTCTTGAGACATTAAAATAAACTCAAGGATGTGGTGACACACCTTATCCAATAATATAATCTATTTTCATTAATTTACAGTGAGATTTATAGAAAACTAGTAAGTGTGATGCAAAGAAGACAGTTATGTCTCTAAATGTCAAAACCAAGAATGCAGTTACGCATCTAGGTTGAGGTAAATAAAAGTTCAAAAAAAAATATGAGCGAAAATGTAGCACACAAATTATCCAAAAATATATTAAGATAAGTATAAGTCAATAAAAGCGACTGTGCTAGAACCACGGGACTCGAGGGATGCCTAATACCTTCCCCTCGGTCAACAGAATTCCTTACCCGAATTTCTAATTCTCAGACCATACAAAGAGTCATTTCCTTTTGATTAGGGATTAAACAAAAAGGTGACTTGGAACACCATAACTCAATTTCAAGTGGCGACTCCGAAAAAATAATTATATAATCCCTTAATCAATACCGTCGGGAAAAACCCTTTCGTCGTTGCATAAAAAGGGGTGTGACATCGTCATATAAAATGAAACAAATAGACTATATATTTTGTGTGATTCAATGATCGTTAGACCTCCAACTAATAATTCTCAATCAGTGGAAAATTCCCTTTAATTGGTAACTTTAAGCCTGTATTCCATCATAATCTTTTGTCAAGTTAGTGTCCCAGCTAGCATTCAAATGGATCGGAGTTCATAGCATATATATACGAGTCAATATAATAGCACTCTTTTATCATAGAAGAAAGAATAAGCAGCAAAATCTAGTACAAATATATGGACTTATAGGTGTCAAAGGACAAAGATTTCTTTAGATATATAAAAAGGAACTTTTCGAAGTTCACATTGACTAAGACACTAAGATATAGTAGGCGTGCTTAGTGCTTGCTGCTAGTATTTCCACTGTTCTACCTCCCCACTAAGGAAGGACGGAGCTAGAGTATTACTCATGTTTGACGAATTTAGTAGCTTCGGTTAAAATCTTGTATTTGTGTCAAAAAAGTTCAACAAACATGTAGAATTTATTAATGGGAAAAAAAAAAAATATACTCTCGAACTATCGTAAATGGTATGCGTCATACTTTTGGGACATTGGTGCTTCTGCCGTCAAAAAACTAGAACATATATACCCTTTATACTAACGGACATACACGTGTCATAATCTTATTCACTGATCCGACATTTATTAAATATTGGATCAATGGATAAGATTGCGCCACGTGTTCCTATTTAGTCTTCCGTTAGAGTGAAGGGCATATATGCTCTAGTTTGTGGATGGCAGGGACACCAATATCCCAAAAGTATGACGAAGGGTATTTGTATACCATTTACGATAGTTCGAATGTATACTTGTCCTTTTTCCTTTATTAATTTAGAACTCAGTAACTTAAAGAACTATAGCTTTGTTCCATAAATTTTAAATTTTGATTCTACACCTCCACCTCTACCTTCCGCCCCCCGCCCACCTGAAAATGTAATGCAAAGTTGTGTATACATTTCACTTAAGAAGCTACCTCTTGGAATTCTTAAAACTAAAGTATTTATATGCTTCATAATAATATGTAAGTGTGAAAGTGTTGAGTGGAAGGTTTGAATTGATTATAAAATCCAAAGGCAACTAGGATTCTTAATTCTTGTTAGGATATATAATAAAATATATGATTCAATGAGATGCTTGCTAAATATCATGTGAAATCCCCAAAAATGATCGTTAAGGGTAATAGTTTATTTATTACTAAATAAGTATTTTTAGTGATGATTTCAAAAACTAATAGTTTTTTCTCTATGTTTGATTTGCTTTATTGGATTGATTTTTTTCGGATTGTTTTTTAAATATAGTTCGTCGATTGATCAATTGAACTATTTTTTTATAAGCATCATGTATTTGAAAATTTTAAGTAGCCTTAAAACTCTGTTAAGTTTAAGGTATATTTGACAAACAAAAAATTAGAAATACCCCGTGCTATCAAGGATCTCGGTAGTGCCACATCACACCACAAAATTAATGATAATTTTGTTTATATGTTTTAGTATTTAACTTGACTAGTTAAATGAAATAGAAAATCTCATAATAACTCAAGGATATAATAGGAAAGAAGCTTTTTGTAGAGTCTTAAACTAAACACAAAATTAGATTGGATGAAGCAATGAATCAAACACTTGATAAAAATTAATCCCCATATTACTAAACTCTGCATTACTAATTCATGCGTTACAAATCCCTACCTCATGCATTTTTGTAACAAACGATCCTTAAATGGTAGCATCACTCTGACACTGATATGGCGGTCCAAAAAATATACAATAAAAGAAGTCGAGAAAATTGAATAAATGACATATTTAAATGTTGTTATTACTAGTCTTAACAGGATTCTTAAGTTTTCAAGTTTTAACATAAACAACATCTAACATATTTAATTTTTTTAAAAAAGAAAACGTGTAAGTAATAAATAAATTAATAATGAATTGATGATAATAATACTTTCCATAAATTTAGGAGTGTATAATTGATGGAATATTGTATTCCATAAATTTCTCTCGATTAGTTTGTTTTTCTCCTATTAATCAGAAAATTATATATTTTTCCGTCTTTTTTGTTCACGTATTTTTAATTTTTTCCGTGGTAGATGAGAAAGTGTCAGCAAATTTTTTTTTTAGTATCTAGATTGATTTTTTCTGAAATAATAATAATAAAAAATTTAAACAAAGTAATTATAAAGAAAATTAAAACAAGGTAATGTTAATGATAGCATTGAATATAATTGGTATAATGTGAATGAAAATTGCTTGTATGTAATATAATTGGAAACTGCTTCACTAAGTGTATCGTATGTAGTAACGTAGAGTATGTAATTGGTATTAAAATAGGTTTGCAGTTAATGTTAATGGAAATTACTTCACTAACTTATTCAGTAAGTGTATGAATTTGATATATAAATCGATAACAAATGATGAACTAAACTTAATCAATTTGAATCTGATTTTATACACTTGGGAAAAGGGATAGAATTTTTTTAGAGTAGATTCCAAACATTATACAAACATAATTTTTTTACCTATTTTTATACCTACGGAATGTAATAGTATAATTCACAAATTATGATTTGTATGTAATGTGAATGAAAATTGCTTTACAAATGATAGATTATATACCGCAGAGTATACAATTGGCATTGAAATTGATATATTAATCATTAATAAAGTATACAGACAAATAACAAAATATAGATTATATATTACAAGAAGTAACAGTATTTTCAAGTTTTCCATACATAGCAGTAGAATTCTAACACTATCTAACAATTACTATTAAACTTATCTATTTTAAAAATATATATATTAAATTATCTATTTTAAAATAAACACAAGAAAAAAAAAAAAACTAGCATCGTGCTTCCATAAATATAGGTTATGGGAAACTGAATCGTGCATCTATAAATATAGGTTTTGTGTAACTGACCTATATTCTCCTTTCATTTCTGCATCTTTTATTCTTTCTTGAGGTTTTATTTTCAATATCATATTTTAATCATGGAAAATAATAACATTTGCTCAATATTGATTCATCATGGAGGTCGATGGGATGCGACAGGTTTGTATTTAATGTATTATTATGGTTTTTCTTTTGACGTTTTGTGATTTCTTTTTTTCATTTTTTCACTTGTTTTTATGAGGTACTATTTTTGGTTTGTAAATAAGCGCATCTAAAGATATCAAGGTATTATATTGATATATTTGTAGATAGTTTTTAATGTATAAATATTGAATTTAATTATGTGATCTGATTTAACTGCATTAAGGTATAATAGTATTTCTTGACGTTTTATTTTCGTTTTATTTGATGTGCTATTTTTTGGTTTTTAAGTAAGCGCATCTAAAAAATATTAAAGTATTATATTGATATATTTGTAGGTATCGTTTAATGCAAATAAAACTCTACATTTATTGAAAAATATGTTATCATATTTAACTGATTTAGTGTATAATATTCATATAAAGTTTGCTTTTATCATGTCATTTATGTTCAATTATATTTTTAGTATAAATTTTGGTTTTGTGCTATTTGTATACTTGCGATCGTATATTGATAATTTTTATGGTGTATAATGAGATATATAATTTTACAAAGCTATTTAATGTAAAAAAAAATTAATTATATAATTTTGGTATAAAATTGGTATGAACTTTGAATTGGAGTAATGTCTTAAAATTATACGTATTAACTGATTTGGAAATTTGTTCTTCTAATAAACTTTGACAGTGTTTTGTGATGTTTATTCTTTTTGGTGATTAACGTACTTGACAACCACATTACATTAAAATTTCATTCATTCTCAGGTAGATATGTTGAGTACCATTTAGAAGGAGTTATATATAATTCAGACACGAAATACATTGGGTTGGTTGCTGCTATAGCAGATCAACTCGGTATAGACACAACAGTTGATGAGTTGAATATTATGTACTTGGTAAGCGACAGAAGTCCACCTATGTCAATACACAATAATATGGGTGTGCATGTTTATCTCGACCAACAGAGGGTAAATGTCGATTTTTTAGTTAGTATCCATTGTGTATAACTCTTAAAAAAAGGGCAATGGTTGAAGATGAATATGGTCCTATAATTGAACGCACAAATAATGTTGTTGGTGAAATCTGCGGTGTTCCAGATTTATATTCAAATAATTCAGTGCGTTTGATTGGGATGAATCCTATTGAATATATTTATACTGTGGATGATGAAGAAAATGATATCATTAGTGATGCTTCAGATCTTTCTGTGGATGTAAAACAAGTTTACAAAGATAAAAGTGTACTAGCAGAAGTGATGAAGCATTACGCACTTGTCAATAAGTTTACATTCAATGTTAAGAGATCCAGCTCAACTTGGTAATTATTTTAATGTTCTCTTGCAGGTATTATCATATTTTTCTGATGTTTGAATATTAACTTCACAAAACACTTGTTCTCTTGCAGCTATTATCTTGTTTGTCCGTCAAAAAATTGTACTTGGTTCTTGAAATCATCAAGTCTCAATCAGTCTGGACTTTTCAAGATAAGAAAATACTCACACATGTTCTGTCCGGGAGAGAATATACGCAAGGCATCAAGGAATTACTGATGTGGTCGCTATTCTGGTCTTGGATAAGTTTATAGATACAAAAAAAATATACACACCAAGAGATATTGCTGATGACATGCTGAAACTTCATGGTGTTACATTGAGTTACATGCAGGCTTGGCGATCAAAGGAAAAAGCAGTAAAGATGTTGCAAGGAGATCCAACGGATTCATATGCAAGAATACTAGCCTACTTTTACATTTTGGATAAGCATTATCCTGGTTCAGTTCTAAGTTTAGAGAAAACCGAAGACAATAGATTTCTATTTGCATTTGTTGCTTTAGAGGCATCAATCAGAGGATGGGAATATTGCAGGCCTGTAGTAGTTGTTGATGGAGCACATCTGAATGTTCTTATGGGGGTACCATTCTTACTGCAAGCACGTTGGATCCAGGAGGTATGTCTACATATTTTACTAGTATTTATAAAACCTTTTAACTTATATTGTTAGTGAATCCTTTAATATTTAATTATAAAATTCAATGTTTATTAAAATCTTCGTTTTAAGTATTAAATGTGTATAAATTTGGTATGCAAATAGGTCATATTCTCCCATTGGCATATGCTATCGTTGATTCTGAAAATGATACTTCGTGGACATGGTTTTTTGAAAAGTTTAGAGATGCATTTGGAGAAAGACAAAATATGTGCTTTGTCTCAGATAGGCATGAGAGTATACGGAAAGGTACATCAAGAGTATATCCTGGTCTGCCTCATTATGCATGCATTTGGCATTTATGGTGCAATGTTATCAAAAAATTTCACAAGAATGCTGAGGATTTGAAAAGGCTTTTCTTTGCAATGGCAAAGGCATACACACTTCAACAATTTGAAGAATTGATGAGAAAGGTGGACGAAATCGATAAGAAGATAAGAAAATATTTATTTGGA
>JAJOOF010008172.1:0-32545 GCA_029582545.1 Solanum lignicaule | reverse complement strand
TTTTCTTGAATTCCTTTTCAGGTGAATGGATGCTTGTTGATAGATATCTTGGTCTAGGATTAGTCAATCGATTCAACATCGATCAAGTACACAAATGTATGGTGCATTGGGGTACTGGAACAGTGAATCTAGAGCTCTGGTCTGAAGAGAGGCCCGTGTCAAAGGAATCACCTCTTAAAATATCTCACGAGTACGAAGTGCAAAAGATAGCCTAAAACTGTCAGCCAGCATTGACAACTTGTTCGATGAGTATTTTCTGGGATTGAAGAACAGTATACATTTTCACAAGCTATGGCCTTATGTACATGGTGTAAAGGAAATAAGAATGACTTAGGCGTCATACTCACCTTCCTCCAGCTTATTATTGACAGTCCGTTCAGGGTTTCAAACTCAATGATGCAACTAAACATGAATAAATAGAGTTTTCCGAGAAAACCTTGCTAGTCAGGGAAGACCTTGTAGGAATAAGAGACAGAAGATTGCTAAAGAGGACACTGTATATGGTCCTGGAATCTTATTAGTTTTGGACTTTTGGTATGCAGACCAAACAATAAAATTAATGCAAGCCTCCTGCTATAGTTTGACAATTCACACTGGCTATGTAGATGGCATAGTGACAACTAAAAACCTCCTCTTAATTTGTTCTTCCCTTTATCCTTCTGAAAAGGGGGACCTTGGGAAAAAGTAATAAGGGTGTGTTGGTATAGGAAGGGAAATGTTTTTCATGAAAATATTTTCTTAGAAAATAAGGGCCAGGGTCCGATCTGCGCATCGTAACCCAACAAATAAAGTACATTATATAGTCCATTAACCTATGTGAAAGTAGCAAATACCAAACAGGTAAAGTTGGTGATCAATAACCAAGTTATAAACAACTAATTAAAGCCTATAACCCCCCCACCCTTTGCATATAGCTTCATTCATAACCACCCTACTAACAACCACATTATTTTAAACCAATTTCTTGAATACACTCAACTCCATTCATCCATTTCATCTCAAAAATAAAAAGACTAAGCTCATGACACCATTTTTCTTGTAGAAAATATGGTTATAGGGCCTTCTCCATTTGTTCCTCTTCTTCTTGTACTCAGCCTAGGATTACTTCTCCACGGCCAAAACATAATTGAAAGAGTTCCATTAGCCCTTGATATTGAAGAAATAAACTTCACTTTCTATATTTTCATCCCTTTTTTAGCCATTGTGTTTGTATATTATACTACTCAATCAATCTTGGCATCTCTTATTGTTATACTACTAACTTACACTGTTTTAAAAATTCTTCTTGGTCCACTTTTACTAGTAGTGTTACTATGTTTGATAATTATTTATGCACCTTCTTTACAAGGTTACAACAATTATTATTATAGGGTGAGAGACCATGAAGATGAGTTTAGAAGATGGGGATGGTTGTATATTATTTTGATCTTCTTGGGTTTTCAAGTGATGTTTTCTTCAACACAAGGTAATGAATGGGGACTTACTATGCTTGGTGTGGTTATTTACTTCTTATTTAACTTCTTTAGTGAGTAAGTCTCGATCGGTGGACAGAGTTATCTGATACTTATGTTGGTGGATGTAGCAAGTATTCATCGGAATCATTGAATCGCGAGCAAACTGACCATGACACCATCATTATAAATAAAGAAAGAAAACTTTTCTAGTCAATGTAGTAGTACTTGATTGAGTTTGGTACTATAGTGTTTTCTGTATTTACACAAATAACAAAAAAAAAAAAAAAAAAGAGGGGGGAGGGGTCTGCCAAAAGAGTTGTACATTGTTTTCTTGGTGAGAAACACAAATATTGCTCTAAGGTCTTCCCATAGTTGTTGATCAATAAGGTATGTACATTGTTTTCTTAGTCTTTGGAGATGAAGGAATGAAGGGGAAGTGTAATATATACCATGTTGTACTCATTTCAGACAACGGGGCAGTCGTTACTCCATTCATGTAGGTCACTAATAGTGTTCATGTTGGTGATTTCTTTGAATTTGGGTCGTCCCATCATTGGATTTTTTCTGTTTTTATTTGTTTTGTTGTTGTTGATGATGGTGTGTGTGTTTAATCTCTTGACCATAAAGCTAAATAGCTGTGAACTTGCATCTATGCTTCATGGAAAAATTGGTCTATGAATATTAAATAGTACTGTTCATAATATTTAATCTAATTTTTGCTCAAAAAAAACAAATCATACCAAATGTTGGCTGTTCTCACAAAATGATCTTCAAAGCATTTTGTGTTTCTCTCTTTCCATATAATCCACCAAATACATATTGTAATATAAGTTTACCCACTTACTACCAAAGTTCATGTCCCTGATAAGAAAAATTCAATTCACTGATCATAAGTTTTTTCTATGTCTAGTTTGCAACGAATCCCTGATACTTATCCTTTTAGTCTGGTATCTGCATATTCATTAGCTATTACTGTTGTATCCATAATCAAATCTTTTTTTGTGTATCCCTCAATGGTGTAGGTTAGAGGTGAAGGCCGCCTCAAGCCACCAATTCTCAAACTAAAAATACGACTTGGTATGTTCTAGTTGATCCCCACACTATAATAGAATGGGACGATAATCAGCTGAGAGTTTTGGTAGCAATGGCTGTTTTATGTTGTTGAAATCCTTATCCCACTCAATCAATCGAGAATAAAAAAACTGTTGATTCTTGATGAGATATCGCGATTATTATTATTCCCCTTGAGAAAGGAGGATTTATTAGTTCAACATCATCAATGATCTCGAATAATTCAAGCATTTTGTAGTAAGTCACGATTTCCTCATCCCAATCAATGGAGAAACAAAAATCTGTCGTTTCAATGTGTAATTTCCCCAGTAGAGAGGAGGAAGATCATGAATAACTCTTAACAATTCAAGTATTGTTGTAGTATGTCTGCCACCATTTCTTCTTTCAACTGCAAATCTTGTGGTGTTAAATTTCCATAAACCACTCATGCACCTTCACAAACAACCCGTTGTTGTTGCTGATTCCTACCATTGATCTCTTCTCCCAATCCGATAAATGGATCTATAAACCTCCTGAAAGCAGTAATTTTCAACATATCCGGTATACTCCCACAAGTATTCATAGCTCATCTCTTTGCTCTTCTATTCTGTCTTTTAACAAACAATTCATCGGAAACTGATGCAAGAATTCCCCCTTGGATTTAACATTACCTACCTAATTTCTTACAATAATTCGTACTTTCCAGGTTCTGATTAGGAAAACTTGTGATGCTCCCTTCATTTTTCTCGACTTCTTTCATCAAGCTTCATAAAGGAAGACAAAGCAGCCTCCTATTCACAACCTTTAAAATTGAGTCTGTATTGCTTACTTTACTCGATCACATTCATTCGTACCCATTAAGAAGATTCCAAAGTTGGAGCTTCTTCTGCCAGCCACTGTTAAAGTTCTACAAACAACGTCAATGGAGTTTCACAAAATTCTCAAAGTTAACCAAAATATTGTAAATTATTATTTTCTTATGTTAAATCATTTTTTCTAAAAAAATAGTCAAAATATATTTTCGTCAAGTCGTAGGTCAACCGCATGTTAGCAGACACTTTGAATGTGTAAACCCTTCTCCAATTGTAAATTGAACCCCAAACCGTCTTTGGTATTTTAAAATGATTTTTTCTGTTTAAATCTTTGAAAATTATAAGCTTTCTTAATTTCTTTAAAAAATTAAGTGACGACTCTTTTCTAAGTATTTTTCTTAAAATGTTTTATACTTGGAACATTTCAAAAAGTGATTTTTCTAAAGGTTAGGAAAATTACGGCATAACAGAAATGACGACTCTGCTGGGGACTTAATTAAGTTCTAACCATAAGATTTGACTTATTTGACTAATTGTTATTAATTGCTGAATTGTTTATCTGCGCTTAATGTGTTTAATTTTTTATAACTGTCATTGCATTCATGGCACTTCCTATTGTATGTATAGTATATTAAGGACGATTTCTGCATAATCGCAGCTGTACTTTTTATACTCAACCCTTTTCCGAAAGGATCGGCAATTTATTGGTACGTCATGCGTCAAATGATTGTCGTGAATTCCAGCCTAAGTTGTCCACTTGGGTTCCCGATCTTTCAAAAGCCACTCTTAGTCAACTAGCGTAGAGCGAAGCCAAATCCCAATTTTTTAGCGCATTTTGAACTAGGTTGACCCAACACCCAAGGCGTGTTGGACCCATTAGAAGCCCACATTGTGTCTATTTGACCCATTTGCCAATAAAAAGACAATCATGCTTATGTGTTTAATTGAAGGATGTATATGTCATTTTAAAACAAATCAATTATCTATGGGGGTGGGGGTAACTTACTTTTGTCTGTTTTTCCTGTAGGATGAGTCCGACATATGAGCCGTTAAGGACTCAAATGGTGATCATACCACATCATTACCTCCAGGTTTGGTGGAAATTTATGAACGCGGAAGACAAGAAGAAAGTTCAAAGACATATAGGCCATCACCCGTCATTAATGGAAATGGTAGCTTATCCAGATTTGATTGGGACGATGGTGAAATTTTGGGACATCAACAATATGGTATTTCGATTCGAGGAAGTAGAGTTGACTCCGACTATCAACGAAGTTCTTGCCAGTTACGAGAGTGTTGGCATGTGCAACAAGAGGAAACGTCAACCCGATACTGATCTTCTCTTTCCAAAGGTATGGGATTTTGCCAAAATCAAAGAAAAATTGTCACTTGTCAAAGCTGAATGGATAGACAGGCTTCTCGGGTCAAATATTCCACTTCGGAAGTTGTAGTGTCAATTTGGACGTGCAAGAGCTTACGAGAAGTTCAAGGAAGAGTTTGTTTCGGAAGAAAAATGGGAGGAAACACGCCCCCTCGCTTTTGCGATATGCCTACTTGGGACAATGGTGTTTCCCCAAGGACCAAGCTACACTATCTAGCCAAGTGTAGTAATGGTTACTTATGCTATTTTTAATGGAGCAGGCTACGGGTCTGCAAGAAAGTACTACAATTTGGCTCTTATGATCCTTGCTGACATTTACAGGGCATTGGATAGATATAAAAGTGGCACACGTTTCTTTCAAGGGTGTAACCTAATGCTTCAATGGTGGATGATGAGACACTTGATCAAAGCTCATGATCCAACAGAACCAGATCCCTTGGAAAGACCAAACAGACTCGAAAGTCACGATTGATGGGTGCAACGTAATCATTTCAACAGGACTGAAGGCCAAGAGTTTTGGTATCCGAGACTTTAGGGTTTAAGAGAGGAAAATGTGCAGTGGTTGATACCATGCTTGGTAGTAACAAAACAAATCGTGATCCGAAGTGGGAAGACCCCTTACTTGATATTTGCTAGGTTGAGAGGAACTCGACCATATGCTCCTTCTCGCATACTTAGACAACTAGAAGGGAAACAAGAGCTTCCTCAAATCGAAGACATGATAAGATTTGTGACAAATCATGAAAATGGAGAAGTCGCTTTTACTAAAAAGATGCTTCAATTATGGAAAACTCGAAGGGTATTGGGTGAGCCGGTGCTAAATAGGTTTCGTCCTAAATGTTCTAAGGATTACAAAGAATGGTTAAAGAAGAGTCTCGCCGAAACTATCGAACCCGATCCAAACGTTCCCCATATTATTACAGATGTTGGACCCAGACATCAAATTCGACTTCATCAACTCCAAGAGAAGTTTGATCGAAATGAGTTGGAGCAGCAACATCGGCATTTAGAAGACGCTAGGGTCATAACTCTGTTGAATCAAGAATTACGGAGGGCAAGCCAATGCATATTAGAATTGGATGATAGCATGGAACAACAGATTCAGTCGGTAGAGAGGTTCAGACACCAGGAAGGGGCTCGGTTGGCAAAAGATCACTTATGGGCGAACAAATATACTATGTGGGAAGAGGTCAACATCGCCAAGAGGACCAGACTTGGTGAAGGATCAGGATAAGTTTGAAGTTTGTTATCATCCCTTGCATGCGATTGCTTTATTTGTACTTTGCTTTGTAATTTACTTTCCAAACTCGTTTCTAAATTTTATGTTTGTCAGACATTTTTGAATGCCATTAATGAAGTATTTTGGGGGATAATGAATTGGCTTGAAAAGACATATACATCATTTAATTCGATAGGCCCACATTTGGCATAAAAAGGTCACAAGTTTAGGACGCGATATAAATTGTTTGTGTGTTGCTTGATATAATTGCCTGTGTTATGATGCGTTGTTTTGTCTAAAGCATAATTAATCCACCCTTGTTTCTTAAAGCACCTTAAGCATATATTAAAATTCACAACAACAAAGTCCGTCCAAATTACTTCTGAAGTGTTGTCCAAGTTTCTCAGAAATATATAAACTGTCTACTCTAAAAATCTCCTAAGTTTTTATTCATCCGTCACAGGAAGGTCGACTTGCTAGAATGTCTAGAAAAAGAATCAATTTACCAATCCCACCCATTGCTTTGGTTAGTGAGGAAGAAAATGAAGAGTCAATGTTCAGAAAATTTGTCGAGACTAGAGAGAGGATTACTGCAGCCAAAAGAAGACTTGCAATACTGGACCAAACTGAATGGATGCTACGAGAGAGAATTATTGAGGTTGACATGGAAACAACCTCAGTGAAAAGAAAGATTGCAAAAATTAATCAAGAGATAATTAATATCACTATAGCATCTGTAAGGATCCCCGAAATTGAACGGGACATTAAGAAACTGAATTTTGGAAATGCTTCCTCCATGAGGGGAAATGGCAAAACAAAAGAAGGTTCAGATGACGAGAGCACCGGATCGTCACCCTACAGTTGAAGAAGGAAAGAAAGAAGTCTTTGGGTAGATTTAGGTTCATGTAACGCATTCCTTATGTTTGTCATTTTGTTTTTAAGCTTTATTGTAATCAAGAACTATGTGAGACTTGAGCCTATAGGGGGTACGTAAGAAGCTCTTTTCGAGCCTAGTCTCTCTATCAATTTCGGGAAGGGTACGTTGAGGTTATCTTATGTAATTCGAACTACGTCGGGCCTGATTTCCTTGGTGGATACGTAGGCAGCCTACTTAAGGCTCGGTCCCTATCTTTTCAATTTTTATTCTCCCTTATTAGTGAATGACTCTGAAGAGTTCCACCTACAAAAGCATATAAGTGGAAGAAATTAGTGAGATTCTATGCAAGTCTACCTTTCCAATTCAATTACAAAAACATTTCTTTCCATTTGAGTCCTCAAATTCACCCGAAATATTTTCGTGGATTAATCTGCTTGAAGCAAAATGGCACTTGTGTGTTTATTTTTTATGTCATCTTATTTGCATATCTCGTTAAAAAAAAAAACTAACACATATGTCTTTTGAGTTGTTCTTCTCTACAGGTAAAGACTGATCTGTGTTGAAATCAAACTGGCCGACCATCCCTACTTTACAAGATCTAAAGCAATCGTACCATCATTCCCTGATCATTTTTTGGAGAAAGGCAAGAGCAAAATGACTAGTACTACTAAAGAAACAGGAATAATGGATATGACCATCAGAAATGCTAGTGGATATGACCATCAGAAATGCTGAACTCACTGATCAAAGTGAGTTGATCTCTCAGTTAATGCAACGAATTGCAGACATGCAGGAAGAGCTTCAACAGACCAAAGATCTAGCCAAACTGGCCATTGCATCGAATGAACCCCTCGAAACTAGAAGACCTCCTCATTCTTTTCTATCACTAAGTTCTCCATTACCCAACTATTTCCCTATCCATACTACAGAACCCATCACTTCCACTCCTAATCCTCATATCATTGACTTAACTGTATCCAACGCTCTTTACGCCAGCACTTCCTACCAAACACCACCACCATTACCAAATCAGAACCAAGTACCTAACACTAATCACTCCCAAATCTTTAGACCAACCCACCAAATCCCACCCCCGGTCTCCAATAATCCACCTGTTTTGCCTAGCCAGCATGCGTACCCTTTCGTAACATTCCAAACTCCACCAACCTATACAATCCCTGAGCCATGTCCTAGCTTTCCAGTTCAACCGGAGCTGGATCACTATGAAGAAATGAAGAAGGAGTGGAGGTTGAGAGAAGAAAAACGTGAACAAGAAATGAATGTTATGAAGGATGCCATCTCCAAGGCAGTAAAAAGTGTTCAATCTTCGAGGAAGATAACAAGACTTAAGTATAAGGACCTTTGCATGCACCCTTACTTGGAAATACCCGAAGGTTACAAAATTCCAAAATTTGAAACCTTCAATGGTATTGGCAATCCCATGGCTCACCTACGAGCTTATTGTGACAAACTCGTGGGTATCGAGAAAAATAATGCATTAATTATGAGGTTTTTAGTCGAAGCCTTAGTGGGGAGGCGTCAGAATGGTTAATATCTCAAGAACTCCGTCAGTGGTCTACATGGGGAGCTTTGGCCAAAGATTTTTTGGAGAGATTCCAATTTAATGTCAAAGCTGTCCCTGCCAGATATTATTTGGAAAAAATAAGCAAAAGACCACGGAGGACTATCGTGAATATGCATGCCGCTGGAGGAAAAAAGCTGCAAAGGTACAACCTGTGATGACTGAAAGCAAAATAACGTCTGCTTTTATTCGAGCTTAGGAGCCCGAGTATTATGAAAGGATGTTGCCCATGATGGGACATAAGTTTTCAGAGCTGATCAGAATGGGAGAAGCCATAGAGGATGGCCTCAAGTCTGGAAAGGTTCCAAGTCTCACTGCTTTGCAGGCTGCCAACAAATCCTCACCATCTATGTCTACATGATTCGCTAGGAAAAAGAAAGAGGACGTGTCTGCTGTATCTTTTAGCCCGAGGCCAAGGCTGCATAGGTATTTTGGGTTTGGTTCTGCCATTGAAAACTCCAACCGATTCCCCACCTCAAATATTTACCAACCATCTCCACAAGCTCCAATCCCAATCTACTATGCACAACAGAACTACCAAGCACCACCGCATATCTACCAAAATCAACCATCAACCTACCAAAACACACTACCAAATCACCAAACCAATGCACCAGTCTACCAAAATCCCGGACAAAACAACCCAAATGCCAATAATCTACCCCGCCCTAACCTTGAAAGAAAGCCTCCCAGAGTTTTCACTCCTTTGGCAGAAACACGTACCCAACTCTTTGAGCGACTAAGAGCGGCAAGATTGATCCAACCAGTAGACGTAAGGACAATAAATCTCACAACAAAGTTCTTTCAAGCTGATGTGCGTACCAATCTAGTGGGGCAGGACATGATACGAAATGATGTATCAATCTGAAACATAAGATTCAAGATTGATCGATAACAGAGTCATCACTCTCCAAGCCTCTGCCCCCAATGTGAACCTTAACAAATTGCCGAATCATGGAGGAACTACCATCAACATGATTGAAAGAGACGAAGATTGGCTTGCAAATGGGATTATCGATGAAGAAAATATCAAACTCACTTATACCAACAGTGGCCTTATTGACCGTAAAGGCCCGTTCAGAGTTTGTGGTAATAACTGCACCTCATCAGGCATTCGCTTTGACAAAGAAAAGCAACAACGAGTAGCCCAAAGAAAAGTTTGTCGTGCAGGCGGCCACCACACAAGGGATGACACGTTCTGGAAGATGCTACATTCCAGAAGAACTAACTCAGGAGACACGAAGAAATGAGAACCAAAAAAGGCCGATCACAGAGGGTGAGGCTAAAGAGTTTTGGCGAAGAATGCAGCCTAATGAGTATTCCATTGTCAAGCATTTGGAGAAGACTCCCGCTCAAATTTCTGTTTGGGCTTTATTAATGAGTTCTGAGTACCATTGAAAAGCACCGTTGAAGGTACTTGATGAAACGTATGTACCGACGGGAACAAGTGGTGAGAATCTGGCCACTATGGTTAGTCATGTCATTGGGAGTCACCAAATCTCTTTTCGAGAAGAGGAGTTGCCAATCGAAGGAGTGATGCACAATCGAGCCTTGTTTATCACCATCAAATGCAGGGATAAGTTTGTAGCGCGAGTATTGATTGATAATGGCTCAAGACTCAATATCTGCCCATTATCAACCCTTATTCAACTAAATTATGATGTAGGGAAAATCCGTCAAAGTCGTATGAATGTAAGGGCGTTTGATGGTTCGCAAAGAGAAACCATGGGGGAAGTAGACTTGTGTATCCAAATAGGGCCTGCAGAATTTGTTACTGAATTCCAAGCGATGGGTATATCTACAAACTACAACTTATTGCTAGGAAGACCATGGATCCATGCGGTCGGAGCAGTTCCATCCACATTGCATCAACTTTTGAAGTTCATCTGGGAGGACCATGAAATTGTTATTCATGGTGAAGGTAGTGATTGTAGGTACCCTGGTTTCTCCATTCCAGTTATTGAAGAGTCTTCTCAAGGTACTGACTTTCACATGGTAGAGCTAATGAATGCTACTTTTGAAGATGCGACACCGCAAGTACCAATGCCGCTAGTGTATAAAATGCTAGCCACGACTATGCTAAGAAGCAGTTTTAAGCCTGGGCGTGGGTTAGGCAAGAATTTGGATGGCATATCCGAACCTCTTCCTATCCCACTTCAAAATTTCCGGTTCGGCGTCAGTTATACCTCAACTGATGAAAAATTATTTGAAGCAGAAACAAGGAAGAATCATAAATGTGATATACCGAAGCCTATTCCAGTATCGTACCAGTCATTTGTTACTAAAGCTTTAGAGCCTGAGATTGATGGTCTAGTGGAAGGGATGGGAAGATTGTTTAATGAAGAAGATTGTGCTGTGATCTCGACAGAATGCACCACAACACCCACCATCCAAGATGCCGAGCCTGGAGAGATGCTACAGAATTGGATGACCACTCCACTTATGATCCATCGAATGGCTTGGTAGACAAGACAAGATTTGAAGTTTTATTTTTTGAAAATCGGTGTCGTTCAAACGAGGCTCGAAACCACCATTTATGTCACTTTATTTTTCATCATAATGTTTAAAAAGGAAATGACTCATGAGTCATGACCAAAGTTTGTATGCCTTTTTAAAATTCCAATGAAAGCCTCGTTTATTTTAAATTAATTATCTTATCATTGTAAATTATTCTGCAATAATACATTTAAACTCTTTCTATCAAACATGGTTGATTTGTTGTTCTTTTCAGTAAAAATGAATCTAAACCTGCCAATGTCATAACATGTCATGAACATGACGAACCAAGTAAGGTCGATGGAGATGAATGTGAAGAATATGATGAGGAAACTATGATGCCTGTACACCTTAACGAGGACTTGAGGCAACTTGAAGACGATAAAAAGCCCAACCTGGATGAAACATAGACAATTAACTTGGAAGATGACGAGTCGGTCAGATAAACCCAAGTCAGTGTCCATTTGGCAGCAACAGAAAGAGAAGAATTGGTCAAGCTGCTCACACAATACATCGATGTGTTTGCCTGGTCCTATGATGATATGCTAGGGTTAAGCACTGATATTGTTTCCCATAAGCTGCCTATCAATTCAGAGTACTGTCCAGTTTAGCAGAAAATCAGAAAGTTCAAGCCCGATCTGAGTTTAAGGATAAAAGAGCAGGTCATGAGCAGATCGAATCAAAAGTCGTTGAAGTGACCAAGTATCCCACTTGGCTGGCTAACATTGTTCTAGTGGCGAAGAAAGGTGGAAAAATCAGGATATGCGTGGATTATCGGGATCTCAACAAAGCGAGTCCAAAAGATAATTTCCCCTTACTGAATATCCACATACTCATCGATAATTGTGCTAAGCATGAGCTGCAATCTTTTGTGGATTGCTTTGCGGGATTCCACCAGATTCTAATGGATGGAGAAGATGTAGAAAAAACAGCATTCATCACACCTTGAGGAGTCTACCATTATCAAGTGATGCTGTTCGACCTCAAGAATGGTAGAGCCACTTACATGAGAGCTATGACCACCATTTTCCATGATATGATCCACAAAGAAATTGAGGTGTATGTGGACGATGTCATCATAAAATCCCGTGAGAGTTCAGATCACCTGACACACTTGGAAAAGTTCTTTAACAGGTTACGTTAGGTATGATTTGAAGTTGAACCCAACCAAATGTGCATTTGGAGTACCTGCAGGGAAGTTACTCGGATTCATAGTTAGCAGAGAGGTATCGAGCTTGATCCTTCCAAGATCAAGGCAATTCAAGACTTACCTTCTCCAAAGACTAAGAAGGAAGTGATGATTTTTCTGGGGAGACTGAATTATATTAGTCGATTCATAGCTCAATCAACGGTGATATGTGAGCCCATAATTAAGTTACTACGAAAAGATGCACCAACTAAATAGACCGAAGAATGTCAGAAGGCTTTTGACACCATCAAGAGTTACCTTTCAAATCCACTAGTGTTGGTGCCACCACATGCAGGCAATCCTTTGCTATTGTATTTATCCGTCTCCGACAATGTGTTCGGGTGTGTGGTGGGACAACATGATGAGACCGGAAGAAAGGAGAGAGCTATATACTATTTGAGAAAAAAGTTCACATCCTATGAGGCTCGTTACACCCTTTTAGAAAGAACTTGTTGTGCTTTGACTTGGGTTGCTCAGAAATTGAGATATTATCTGTCGGCTTATACAACACATCTCATTTCGAGGATGGACCCGCTCAAGTACATATTTCAGAAAGCAATGCCCACATGAAAGTTAGCAAAGTGGCAAATGTTGTTGAGTGAGTTCAATATTGTGTACATGACTCAGAAAGCAATCAAGGGGCAAGCCTTGGCTGATCACCTTGCTGAAAACCCAGTAGATGAAGGATATGAACCTCTTAGAACATATTTCCCTGATGGAGAAGTATTGTTTGTAGGGGAATACATATCAGAATCATATCCTGGGTGGAGAATATTCTTTTATGGAGCAGTAAACTCTATAGGATCAGGAATTGGAGCAGTGTTGATATCTGAATCGGGGCAACATTATCCGGCAACAGCAAAGCTTAAATTATGATACACTAATAACATAGCTGAGTACGAAACATGTATTCTTGGCATTAGAATGGCTCTTGACATGAATGTTCAGGCATTACTGATAATTGGTGATTCAAACTTGTTGATTCATCAAGTTCAAGGAGAATGAGCGGTGAAGAATCCTAAAATCTTACCTTATGTACAATTGGTACGAAGATTATGCAAAAGATTTAAGAAGACCAAGTTTAGACACACACCGAGAGTACAGAACGAGCTTGCTGATGCCCTTGCAACCATATCGTCCATGATACAACACCCAGAAAAAAGTTATATCGATCCACTTGAGATAGTTTTAAAAGAACAACCAGCATATTGTTCACATGTGGAAGCAGAATGGGATGGGAATCCATGGTATATCAATGTGAAAAAGTACTTAGAAGTTGGCGAATATCCAGAAAAAGCAACAAGTATTCAGAAGAAAACAATCCGAAGAATGGCAAACAACTTCTTCTTAAATAGAGAGGTTCTTTATAAGAGGACACCCGATCTGGGATTATTTCGATGTGTGGATGCTGCAGAAGCCACAAAATTGCTTGAAGAAGTGCACGCTGGAGTGTGTGGGACGCACATGAATGGGTTTACATTAGCAACACAATCTTAAGGGCGGGATACTTCTGGATGACTATGGAAAATGATTGTGGCCGGTTCGTCCCAAAATGCCATAAATGCCAGGTGCACGGAGATCTGATCAAAGTACCACCCCACGAGCTCAATGCGATGAGTTCCCCTTAGCCATTTGCAGCCTGGGGTATGGATGTTATTGGACCGATTGAGCCTGCTGCCTCCAATGGTCATAGGTTCATTTGGTCGCCATTGATTACTTTACAAAATGGGTCGAGGCTGCTTCCTATAAAGCTGTGACAAAGAAAGTTGTGGCCGATTTTGTTCGTAACAATTTGATATGTCATTTTAGAGTTCCAGAGTCTATCATCACAGACAATGGAGCAAATCTAAATAGTCACTTGATAAAAGAGATATGTGAACAATTCAAAATTACCCACCGCAATTCAACTGCATATCGCCCTCAGATGAATGGAGCTGTAGAGGCTGCTAATAAGAACATCAAGAGGATACTGAGAAAGATGATTCACAACTACAAATGTTGACATGAAAATTTGCCTTATGTTTCGCTAGGTTACCGCACCAGATCCGAACCTCAACTGGAGCAACTCCTTACCTATTGGTATACGGAACAGAAACAGTAATACCAGCTGAAGTTGAGATAACATCTTTAAGGATTATTCAGGAAGCTGAATTGAGTAATGCTGAGTGGGTTCGTGACCGATATGAGCAATTAATATTGATTGACGAGAAAAGAATGAGTGTTGTTTGTCATGGCCAGTTGTATCAACAGAGAATGACTCGCGCTTTCAATAAGAAAGTAAGAGTTCGAACATTTGAGGTAGGCCAATTGGTGTTGAAATGCATTTCCCTCATCAAGAGGAATATGAAGGAAAATTTGCACCTAACTGGCAAAGACCATATGTTGTCCACAAAGTACTATTAAGATGAGCTTTGGTTCTAGCAGAGATGGACGGTAGAGTGTGGCGAAAAGCTATAAATTCAGCTGTTGTCAAGAGATTCTACATTTGAAAGATGATACTTCTTTCCTTTATTTCCTTGTAATTGCAGTTTGGTTGTAATCATTGTTGCATTATGTTTTGAAACATTCCCCTTGTACTTGAACTACGTTCGACCTAAATTCTCAAGAATGAGATACGTAGGCGGTCTATGTCGGCCTCAGTCGTTTCCTTGTCAAATTTTCTATTTTTGTCAATTCTCGAGATGGGAACTACGTTTGACCTGATTTCTGCCTCAACGGGATATATAGGCGCCACAAGGGTTTGGTCATATTCCCAATAAGATTTCCATTTCCCCTCATATTAGAAACTGGGACAGAATTTTTGAGAGGACCTCAAAAATTCTACAAGAAGAGTTATTTCCTTCAAACAAGAGTCAAGGATCATATCGAAATGTGCAACTGGGAATAATGTTGAGGAGATCTCAAATTCAAGACTCCCGTGATCATCATCATATTTGTTTTTGAAACATCTAACTGGGACATAATTTTTGAGAAGGACCTCAAAAATTCCATCAAGGATACTCGGACCTTTGAAGTCAACTTCAATTGCCTCAAATTGACGTGTTCTTAAAGAATTGCCAACAAGCTACCTATCATGTCAAAATCTGAGACAAAGGGTTTTGTTCGTGTCGTGCATGTCGTGACAGTTAATTGGCAAAGATTTTCTCTAAAACTTTTTTTAAAAAAAAACTTCATACCTAGAAAATGTTTTAATATGATCTTGTCTTTTGTCTACTGCGATTCATTGGATCTACCAGACAAAGTTCTAGAGATAACGAGACCGCGAGCAAGGCGACTTCAACACAGATCAGTGTTCTAAAACTAACATGTTTTTGTGGATGCAGAGTTTAATAAAATCATCAAAGGAGATATATTTATCAACCAACTAGTTCAGGAGAACATATCCAACGAATATCAATTAGAGAGTGTAACATCTTCATTTGATCAAAGATGTGTTTGGCAGATTAAAGAATAGTTTCTACCACTTAAGGTTGCGAGATACCGATGAAAATGATGTTATGATCAAAAAGTACCTATCATCATATCAAATATTGATAAAAGATGACATTCATAGTCGTTCAAATTCAAATTGGCAAGAAGGCCATCATATTCAAATCGCCGAAAGGGCCATCATATTCAAACCGTCGAAAGGGCCATTGCATATTCAAGCTGCCGAGAGGGCCACTGCATATTCAAACTGCCGAGAGGGCCATTGCATATTCAAGCCACCAAGAGGACCATTGCATATTCAAACCGCCAAGAGGGCCATTACATATTCAAACCGCCAAGAGGGCCATTGCATATTTAAATTGCCGAGAAGGACATCATATTCAAATGCCGAGAGGGCCATTCATATTCATATTGCCGAGAGGGTCATCCTGTACAAATGCCAAGAGGGCCATCATATTCAAATGCCGAGAGAGACATCATATTTAAACCGCCGAGAGGGCCATCATATTCAAATGTCAAGAGGGCCATTCATATTCAAACTGCCGGAAAGTCCATTCATATTCAAATTGCCAAGAGGGCCATTGCATATCAAAACGCAGAGAGGGCCATTACATATCAAACCGCCGAGAGGGCTAATGCATATTCAGACCATCAAGAGAACCATCAACATATTACATCAACCTATTTTACTGCTTTGATATCAAAATAAGAGTACATTGAAGAATTATATTTAAAAATGAGATATGAGCTTTATTTGCTTTACGTCAAACTGAAAGAAGTTGACGTCAAATATTCAAGGAGAACAATTAAATGCCAACATGGTAAACAACACTATCTCTCCATTTGAATTATATTTTACACTAATGCGTTTTATCTCAATCTTTGTCGAGAGCATCCGAGAGGATGAATACTCAAATCAAATCACAGATGCGGACGACATAAAAAAGGATGCAACACAACGTGGAACTTTTTCTTAGCAGCGAACTGGGACATAGTCCGAAGAGGAGTATCAAACTCTTAGGACGCGAGTTGAGGAGCGACTTCCACCACAATCAAACCACATCCTTATCAAAAGGCATGTGGGCATTTCCTTGGGCTTATCAGTTCCAATTTCGCATCCAGAAACTTTCCACTCTTATCAGAGGCAGCTTTCCAATCTGAGTGACAATGCACCAAGAGCTTTGAAAATTATGTCCGTGTAAGTTCTTAATTATGGGTGTGAAGCGCACCACATTCATGGCTAAGAGGTTGCAAGCCTCTTTTCCATACTCGACTTATTTTTCACTCTTCCAGAACCGATGGTTATCTAGCACAATAGATTTCATTTTCAACCGATCGAGTCGAACTACAAGCAGCCTGATTCCCTAAGTTGAGGGATATGTAGGCGGGCTTGATGTTGAAAACTCGGTTGTATTCCGACATCCTCTCTCAAATCTTATTCTCAAGCATTTCGGTCTCTTCATAATTTGATATTGGGATGACTTTTAATTTTTTCAAAATCGTGCGTCAAATCAAGCGTATTGAACTACAAGTGGCCTGAATTCTCATATAGCCTGAGATATGTAGGAAACCCATTTCTGGGGTTCGGCCATAATTCCTATAGTCCGTACCAAAATCCCTTTCCTAAAGATGAAGATGTGGTCGCTCAAAATTGGATCGTCAATTTAATTTGCCACGAATTTCTTTCATCAATCCAAGTCAAACGAGGGGCAGCTGTTGACACCCAATTTTGGCCCTCCACAATTTAAATAAATGATCGAGCTTCCTAAATTCCAAACTATTTGAAATAATTGACTTTGTAAAATTTTAAATATTTTTCAAATCATTTAAGTAATTTTGTCATTTTTAAAATTCTTAAAAAAAAAAATAAAAAAAAATAAATAAATAATTTATATATTCTATATAATTTTGTATATATTTATTATATTAATATTTGAAAATCATCGCAAAGATTTTACATTTTAGTTAAATATTTTATTAATTTACTTTAAGTTATAGTTATAATTTCTAGTTAATTAGTTTGTAATTAAATTAATTATTTTGCAATCGAATTAATTACTTAATGTCGTTAAGATTAAGAAGCTCGTTAATTAATTTATGAAAATTTGTCTTGTTGCAATTTTTAGTCAATTGCTTATCTTATTCTTAACCCTTTAAAAGACCAAAAAAATGGGCATGTTCCCATGACCCAATTCTTCCTATTTCCAAACCCAAATCTGAGCCCAATTCTTTTAATTCCAAGCCCAAAACCCTTTCCAATACATACACAGCAAACCCAACATACAGCAGTACCAAAAACCGACCCAAGCCCACTTCACTTCTTCTTCTCCCCTACGCGAAGAACAAACAGCAGCTATAGCCATACCCTACGACCCCTATACTCATCTTTTTCACGTGATCAAGACGAAATCAAGACACTTCAGTCCGGCAAAATCGAAAAAGCTGCGAACCCATAACCCTCGCCTGCAGCGTCCAACCACCCTCACGTCTTTTTTCCCCCTTTTTCTGGGATTTTCTGAATCCCTTCACTGTTGCCTCGAAAAGAAACGGACAGATTCAAATTCAAACGAATTTTACCCCTTAAATCGCCCATCTTTCCCTATAAATAACCCCCTACTCTCAGTGATTAGGACACGGTTTGAGGTTGGTTTTGAGGCAATAGTCACTTCTACACTTAAAAAATTTATATCTAGTCTTTTGATTCTAAGTTCCGAAAAGATTGCCGCTCGGATTTTCTTAGCTTGCCTTTAGTATTCGAAGAGAGTGGTGGACTCGCTCTTCTCGTCGTCCTAGTTCGCTGATCCAAAAGAGGTAATCTCTTCCCATTTTTAGTTGTTTCATATTTCCCTATTAGTGTTCAATTTCCCAGAATACTTATTATGCGGCTTTCTACAGTTTGTCGTTTTAGTTTTCGAGTATATATAGTTTTATCAGTTGTTTAATGTCTTGACGTTGTTATCTGCTTAGTTCTTAGCTAGACATATTTGCGATAAAATGACGTGTTCATTTAGCTCGACCTCTCTGTTTTAATGTGTTGTCTTTTAAAAAATGTCTCAAATTGTAAGCTTATTGTTTTTTTTTTGTTTCATTCATTGTGATTTAGGTATGAGTGTAGTCTTTGCTCACTTGGGTTGTTAGTTCCTTATGAGTCATAACCATTGAACTAGTAATGTTGTTGGTGTTTGTGCACTATGATTCTTTCTATCCTTATTTACAAATAGCGTAATTAAGATTTTGCTCATTACTTTCACAAATATGCCAGATTCTTATGCCTTTGTTTTGGTTGATGCTACCTTGGTGTTTTTAGTTAGTAGTTTGCAATATTTACCGACTTGTTTGATGCCGGATTACCAACCTTGTCTCTTACTTAGTTCTGTTGCCTTCATTTAAAGTATTTAAGAGCCTGAATTTATGTGTCGGATAATTTGATAAGATTTGATAAATAAAAGAATAGTTTCACACTCCTTTCCTTCCCACTTTACATATAAACATTGATACTTCCGTTTAAAGTATAGCACATCATACACCTGCAATAGATTTTTTTCTTACTGCCAATACAATAATTGTTGCTATTACAATCTTATCAATTTTATGTTTCATAGAAAAAATGAGATATGTGGATGTAATTAGTTTTTCCCTCTACCTCCTAACTTATCAGCTTCTCTGTTTGAATATTCATACTCATTAGTCTAATATTTGTGATATGTAGTTAATGTGCATGTTTTGGTTGTAGTGTGGTAGTTATATATAAATTTATCTATGGTCAATTCTGTATGTATACTCAAGGACAAATACCTCTAAGCTTAGATATATTATTGAGGGACCTTTAGCATGTATTTTCATCGGTTATTAACTAAATTTCATATTCCAGGGATGGATGACAGTTAGTGTTACGTTTTATCTTCTTTTTTTTTATATATCACGTAAAACTTCACTATCAATACCATACATTCCTAGGAATTCATGATAAAATTTATTAAAAGATTAGAAGGAAGAAAGTGTTATGCTAGAGATTTCATTTTAAATAAATGATTACAGCATGTTAGAGCATCTTCTTTTTAAAAAATAAATAATAAAAAAAAAAAAATTCACAACAACCTTCTTTAGGGTTTTTTTTTTCTTGAATAAATGTGATTGTATGAGACTGAAGTATTGTTATCTTTCGGTTTTAATGACAAAAAGCTAAAGTTCTTATTTGAGCTCCAAAATAAGAATGTATTCCTCTCCTTGAAGTTATTTTCCAGATTTTTGACTAAAATGCTTTAACATACCTCAAATAATTCCCTTGTTTTAAATATACGGTTAAAATATAGCATTAACCGGCAACTAACTTGGATCAGACTTGATAATGAGTCTTTACAATTTTTCTTGTCTTAATTAAACTAGCTTTCACATTGTGCAAAAAAAATTCTTTTCGTGATTTCTGTTAGATTTAGTATTGTTCTTAAATTTGAGATAAAACATGGCTGCTTGAAATTCTCTTTTTATAATTTATTTTTTTATAGTGGTCAATGATTTAAGTTCTATCTTGTTGTGATCTTATATGTTAAATTATTTGTTATTGATTTACCGAAGCATATGGTTTGTTAACTCCCTTTTTCCTTTATACCATGCATATGATATCGAGTCCACCGGACTCCAATCCTGCCCTCCTTGCATCTCTTTTGTTTGTTGGGATGAACCCAAAAACTCTCCGAGTCAATCCCCACGCCAAATGTCACGAAAGGGAAGTATCAACATAGCTTTCGGAAGCTTCCACAAAACAGTACGCAGATACTCAAGTCTCAGAAAGCTGAAAACAGGCTGAGATACAGCCTTTATACATTGATATACATCGGTATACACTCATATACAGGTCGAAAAGTGTGAAAATACAGGTCTGACGCGAAATACAGGTGTTCGGAAGCAGGAGATACATGGAAAGAGTTGGTATACATGCTGATATACACTAATATACATCCAGTGTATACAAAAACGGGATTGGTTAAAAGGCCAAAGTTTGCAGCGAAATTGGCCCAAGAAGGGGCCCAATTTCATTATCTCTTTTACTCTTCTAAGTGTTTGATTATGTGTTGACTAATCTTATTTAACTCTAACTTTAAATAACTTAATTAGATTCCCCAAAAAGACGTGGCTTATTTTAATACATTTCACTTGTTGTGTTCACTTATTTTATTAATCAAATATTGGTCGAATTTTATATTTTAATTAAGTTAAATCTTTGTTCTTAAAAAGATATGTTTTAAGGCCGATTCACTTGATCACATTTTATTTTAAAGTGGTTTTAAGTTAAAGTATTTTTCTCAAATGAACTAAAAAATGTTCCCTTCTTAATTAGTTATTTTCTCAAAAAGGTTAGTCAAAACTCTTATTCTTCAATTAATAAAAATGGTTTTCATGCTTAAATTTACCAATTGAGTTTAAACCAGTATTTTTAAAAATGAGTCAAGCAAATCGTAATTAGCCTAGTTGTGTTAAAATTCTAATCACTTGTAATTTAATTCAAATGTTTCATTTTGGATCCATTTCTCTAAACAATGAAACAAAATGTGTCATTTATTTAACTATTTTTCTCAAAGTTAACCAAAATATTGTAAATTATTATTTTCTTATGTTAAATCATTTTTTCTAAAAAATAGTCAAAATATATTTTAGTCAAGTCGCAGGTCAACCGCATATTAGCGGACACTTCGAATGCTTAAACCCTTCTCGAAGTGTAAATTGAACCCCGAACCCTCTTTGGTATTTTCAAATGATTTTTTCTGTTTAAATCTTTGAAAATTATAAGTTTTCTTAATTTCTTTAAAAAATTAAGTGGGGACTCTTTTCTAAGTATTTTTCTTAAAATGTTTTATACTTAGAACATTTCAAAAAGTGATTTTTCTAAAGGTTAGGAAAATTACGGCATAACATTTAGTTCTATCTTTTTATCTTTGAGTTAAGTCGTGACTATGTCCGGCTAAAGAATTCTATCTATGCCGGAAAACTAACTTAGAGATTATATTTATCATGAAAGATCTAGACTTTATCTAAATATGAATAAATTTATATATGATATCTTGACTTGGTTCCGAGATGGTGGTACAATCAGATTCAATACAACACGTTAGTGGCTTTGTCTTAGTGACTTCGTCTAGCCAGCCGTGGTCTTAGCTCGATACAGGAGTTAAAAAAGGGCGTTTTATACCCCGTTAAAACTACTAGACACATGGGCTCATTAACAATACGTATTTGAATCTTGACAGGCCCTTTGCTTGGGTAAAAGGATTAGATCCTTCCATACAGTCATCAAACTATATAAAAATTTGTATGTATTTCGATTCGAATCTAATTCGGATGTTAACAAGCTAGATTAAATATGACCGCGCGGATTACCGCCCATCTTCGGAGATCCTGTTTCGTTGGTATTTCTGATGTGAAGTATTTCGACATAGATATTTTCTCTTTCCTCTATGGATCTTGGAGAAATTAAATCTACTCGACTAGAAGAGGTAGATATACCTCTAAACCTTGATTTGTTAAACAAATGGACTATTCCAAAAGTGAATATAAAAACTATTTATGATTATGGTTGGTTTGATAAAATCTCTAATAAACAGTTGATTAAAACAACTGAACAATCTTTGGCGTTAAACTCGTCTGAACAAACTATTCGTTTATTAAATAAGCGTGATATTGAATTATATAAATCTCAATATAAATTCTTGCATATTGGTATGGTTCAAATTGCTTTTAAACCTTTAACTCTTAAAGGGTTACCCGAAACTTTCCTAGCTGCTCTACGAGATGCGAGAAATTTAAATTTTCGACAATCTTTGATGGGTTCGATTGAATCTACTGTGGCCTGTGGTCCAGTCTATTTTAATGCTGCAGTTATCTTTGACTGATTCTAATATATTAGATGCTTTAACTTTGAATGTTAAAATGCATGGTTATAACTATGCAGTTGGATCTGAATTAATTTGCCTGTCTTAGAATCTATTTTAAATTACTTGCTACTTTGAATCCTAGATGTAAGTGATACATCTGATCAAACTATTTTAGTAGAAACCAATTTCGCCAGATCTAAGGTCACTACTAGAAAGACTTATAAAATGGGAAGAAATTAATTTTCCTACTACTTGGATTCTGGATTCTGTTATACCTCCTGAACAAATGACTAATGCTGTCATTAATTTTGAATATTCTCATATTAGTCAAAATTTCGAGGGAAAAATTTGTATGCAGTTTGATGAAAAAAGTGTTCCTTATAATAGACATTCATTTGCTTCTGATAGAAGACTGGCTATTCAACATATTTCTCTGATAGAACCTTGTTATGGTCCAGCCAGAAATCGCGCTGCTTCATTACATTATTTATCAACAGTTATATCTGCAGAAAAATAAAAAATTAAAATTGATCCTCGGTTAAACATTGTTCAAACAAATGATAAATCATCCAATATATTTGATAAGGATATTCCTTCTGCATCCGAGATGGATTTTAATCTTAATGATACTTAATGATGAGTGGACATCAAATTGAAATATATTCAAAATGAATTTTCAAATGAAAAATGGAACCGATTTAAAACTTGGTTTTTTGACACTTATAGTGAAGAAGATTTCTACAACATTTCTCAGGAATATTGTGAAACTCTGCTGATAAGCACATGTGTTGAATTTCAACACTTTTCAAGATATAATACAAGTGAGAATGTTTATAACTTCTCTAAGATGATTATAAAGCACATCATTCATATTGAAGATTGGGATATTTCCTCAATGACTTAAAGACAATTTAGTCTAAACAAAGTTATGGTAAGCTTTACCTATTGGGATTATTTCCAGACATTTAATAAAGTCCTTTGTTATAACAATGAGAGGCACAAACATACTTGGTTTATTAAAGTATGTGCCAAGATATTTGTCAACCCTATACCAAATTGGTTTTTAAACTGGTGGTCATACCACGGGCCAACAATAAAAATATTGTCCGAACAATTTCTCAAGTTATACAAAGAATGAGTCAAGGTTTCCCCAGATCTCAACAAGTTATATCATCAAGAACATATTTGTTATTTTCAACAAATTGAACATATATTTTTTTTTATGGAATTCTCTGTTCCATGGATTCACAAGTGGGTTTCGGAAGTAGATTTCACTGAGGAACAAATCCCCTGCTTATACAGAACTTATTTCAATAATTTTTGGGATAAATTGATAAAGAAAGATCCTCAAACAAATTCTATAAACGGACAAGAACTGCTAGATCTAATTACAAAAACTATTAAAGATTATAAATCGATCCCTACTAAAGGAATTATGACTGATGATTCAACCTCAGTAAAGCATATGGCTAGAAAAATTTCTAATCATGATGAAGAAGAACAAGATGAAATGATTATGAAGTACCTAGAAGAGGTAAAGAAAAAGATTCTTCTAAATCTGACTCATTACGCAAAATCAGATTCATCAATGCGTAGTGAAACAAGTGAAGATATGCACGAAGCTCCACCATAATCAAATATTTTAACGTTTATCAATGAATAACATTTTTTTTCTAATATTTTGTTAATGTAATATTTAATTACTATTTTATTTGAATTATAATATATATATATATATATATATATATATATTATACTTATAATAAAACATATTATAACAACCTCTTTCCAAATATCAATTGTATTCATTCTTAGATGGTAACAAATGTGGTAAGTATTTCTTTATTTTTAATTAAAGGTTTTGAGTTCGAATTTTTTTGGGTACGGAGTTGCTTTTGTTAGGGCCTGATTTACCTTTAATGTTGGACTTTCCGACACAAATTTAAATTTAATCAAACTCCAATATGGATATCAGACACTGGGTGAAAAATAAAAATAAAATAAAAATTGAATGTTCATCCTTCTTAGCAAAATTTAAGAGAAGTATGGTAACAATTAGAGGATTTGATCGCTTTGAATTTCAGTGATGGAGAAAAAATTAAAAGTTAAAGTTCATCATAGATAGGAATTTTCTTTTCACTAACTAACTTTTTTACTGATATCTATTTAATAATTCGTGAAATAATTTCAACAAAATTTGGAAATGTCTTGTTCCTTCCTTCCAAACATACATTAAACATGTTCTAAACAAGTGGGTTTTACACCTTTTCAACAAAGATTTTGGATATAAGTAAAGAGGTTCAAACTCAATTTCTGCACCGAATTTTCTAAACTTCTTCTACATATTTCTTACAAATAAATAACGAGTCTTTGTATGATTTGTTACTGACTTCGAGTTAAAAGTTATTGACGTTTGAGATATCACTACTGTCACGCCCCGAGCCTACACCCTGGGCGGGACCGGCACTCGGAGACCATTGTTGGTCCCAAGCGAACCCTTGGTCTGGCTTTCTTAACTCAGCGGAAACCTAACTCAACAGAATAACTTAATGCAATGCAAGTTTACACAACAACTTAACTTATAAAAATTTGGCCACAAGGGCATCTCGAATCTCAAAAATAGGATATTTACATATATACATAGATGAGAGACTCAAAAACTAACTGACTGACTGTCTATGAAGCCTCTAAAATACTGAGATGGATGTTGGGACAGACCCCGCAACATCCTAATAAAACAAAACTTAAGAACACAAAATAATTGAGACCTCCGGAATGCAAGGGGGCTCACCACTGACTCTGGAGTGCTCAGCTGGATCAACGACGTGCTGGATGATGATCCTGGGTACCTGTGTCTGCATCGTCATAAGATGCAGGCCAATTGGCATCAGTACATGGAATGTACGAGTATGCGAGCTGGAAAGCTAAACCACAACTTAAGCTTGAAAAGAGTACAAGAGAACACTTACCTTGATTTTGTTCGACTCATGAACAACCGAACTCAATATATAAAGCAATAAGAAACATGTAATATATATAAAGCTTGTAAAACTCTTAAAAACATGACGTAAAAATCATATTTATAATATCATGAAAATACCATGCTTCCTCTCAAGGTCTACTTGTGCAATGTATGAATGAGGTCTCATACCCCCGTCCACACTAAGCAGAACTATTCGAGGAACCAAGCTTTTTCTACTGTGGGAGCTTCTCTAACCGATAAACCACCACTATTTAACTTAGTGGTGATACAACGTTCTACCTCACGTTGCCCGAGGACCATCATATACCTTGCCGTGATATAAGAAGCTAATGATACAACGTTTTACCTCACGTTGCCCGAGGACCATCCTATACCTTGCCGTGATATAGGAAGCTGATGATACAACATTTTACCTCACGTTGCCCGAGGACCATCCTATACCTTACCGTGATATAAGAAGCTAACTTTACCAAATGGATCCACTAGCTTAACTTTACGTGATCATCTAAAAAGTATGACCCGTTAAATCCCATGTTGGCTACATGGCTCTTATGGAGAGTTGAGTTTATATGAACTTGTGTCCCCAATGCGGTGCTCAAGACTATTCCCAAAAATACTTAGCTCATAAGTGTTTTAAACACATCTTTCTTTATTTGAGATAATTACTCAAAACTTTGCTCGAAGGCTCACTTGGAATCGATGTTCCTTTCTTACTCAAATGTAAAAACATTTAGAAACCTCTTTGGGAAATACATAGTTCCCTAATAACTTTCGAGAAATGGACTCGACTTTATGCTCTTGACTTGACTTGAAACTTGAGACTCTTCACTTGGCTTGAACTCTATACTCTTGACTTTGCTTGACTTAACTCTCACTTCACTTGACTTGATACTAACTCGCCTTGAATTGGATTATGGATTCAAGGTGTATGATCACATGCTTTTGGATGAGTTCTAGACGTTTAGAAGTACCTTGGAGTGTTGGAAACAACTAAGAAACATAGGTACAATACCTAGGAACATGCATGAGAAAGTGGGGAAGGAATGGGAAAACTTGGCGCTCTGAGAGGCACGGAGCGCCAAACTTAAAACTTCAGAGGTGGCCTGCTGGCGCTCTGATGGGCACGGCACCCCAAGGGGTGAAGGCCAGAGCACTTCTTGGGGCGCGACGCGCCAACCCCTTGCTCAGAAACTCCGACTTTTCTCCCTCTTTTCCTCAACTCTAAACCACCCTAACTTCAATGGACTCAACCCCAAACACTAAGGATCATAAAACCCCTCAACAGACAAGAGATTCAACTCAAACACACAACCAAATCATGTCCCACAACCAACAAGAATTCCAACAACACAATCAACAACATCAACAACACAACCCAACAACTTCAACAACACAATCCAATCTTTTCTCAATAACAAAATGAGTTTGGTGTGTGGGGGAAAGGATCAACCCACACTAAGAACTCACATACCTTGATAGGGATCACCCCCGATGATATCCACGACGATCTTTGACGGAAACTTGTTGATCTCCTCTTTCTTCTCTTCTTCTTCTCCTTCTTCTCCTCTTCCCTCACAAGCCCTAGCTCTCACTCTCTTAAAATGGGACCAAATGATCGAAAGATCAGCTTAACACAACAATATAACCTCAAAAGAAATGGCTAGGGAAAAGACCAAAATGCCCTTAAAATTTCCGGACGGATCCCCTTGCCAACTGCCCAACTTCCAAATGGCATAACTCGCTCATACGAACTCAGAATCGAGCAAACTCGGTGGCGTTGGAAAGATCGTTCCACGAGCTTCGAAAACATAACTGGAAATGCTCCTAACTCATCTTGAGCTAGAAGTTATGACTGCTCAAAGTTGGCCAAAAACTCACCTTTTTCCACACTTAGCCAAATTTCCAGATTTTTGAATTCCTTCCAAAAATGACTATTTCCGATTCTATGCCTCTTCAAAGCTATTTCAAATTGTCGGATGTTACAACTACATCAATAACATGTATATCTATTTTATCTTGAGAAAAAAGTAATTCATAACCTTAAGCATATTGAGAGGATTGAATTTCTTAAATACCTACAGTAAATTCTATGATCTCGAATATTTTTTTCTTCTGATTTACGAGATTGAACACCGTAGAAGTAGAAATAACATCATTTTGACCCGTGCCTTCATAGTCTATTTTTCAATGTATTTTGCAACTTATATTCGTCTTTTTCACATCTAAATATACTTGGTACTGTAAATTAATAAAAAAAAGTACCTTGTATTCTCTCACGCTATTAGTGCTATTAATCATTTAAAAAGATATATAACATAAAATTTGATTTTATTTTAAGTGATTTTGATTTAGAATAATCATCGAATTTAATTTTTTTCCATTCAAGTTTATTCACTTTCGTTTATTTAATTTCCTACACATGAAGTCTCAAGCAATTACCAGAAATTCTTTTCAATTTATGTGTTGCTATTAGGATGAGATTATCAAGCTTTTACACCTACTTAAATTAACGATCCAACTATAATTAGTTAAATGGATCAATATTTTAAGTTTGTAATTTTAGCCAATTTCTTTTTTATTGTATAGTTTAGCTCATTTTTACATATTTTAACAATTTTTCTTGCATCATGTAGTCCTCATCAATTTACTTCTTTCACCTCTTCCCCTCAAAATTAGAGTAGACATCTAAGTTTTTCCTAATTAAAGTTTAGGTCTAAAAGAGTCATCCTATTGTGGGCATTTTGAGCCTGGACTTGGATTTGAGTCAAGTTCATAAATTGCTTGAAAATGGACTAATCTTGATAATTTGATAACAACAAATACTAAGATTATATTTTATTTTATTTTGAAAAATGGACTAATCTTGATATTTTGTTAACAACAAATACTAAAATTATATTATTATTTTTTTGAAAATGGACTTGGATTTGAGTCAAGTTAACAACAAATACTAAAATTCAAAAAAAATGATTTTTTTTACATGTTATGAAGAGCATTTTAAGATGAAATGATATTTATGGATACAAATAAATAACAATTATTAGAGATCGGCCCTGAAACTAAATTTTTTATGCTTGATAGTTACATAAAAAGAAAATTTATATTTTAATGTTTTAGAAATTAAAAAAATGCAAAACCAACACATGAATTCCAATGAAAATATAAATTTCTTTTATCTCGACTAAATTTACAAAAAAATATTTATCTATTCACTAATGATTTTATAACCGCGTATTTTCACTATAATTTGAGTAAGATGAAAAATAGATCGGAAAAAAAGAGACTAAAGGGGTAAAATAGGAATATACAGTTAGAAGAAATGTTATAATAGGATACATTTGCTCCTGGATAATTTTTTTTTTTAACTTAAATACACTTGGTCATCTAAAATGTCTTTAGTCGTCTCTTACTTCATTCTTCTACGTAAGAAAATAAGATTTTTTTTCAATATTTTTTTTGTCTAATAAAAGTTAATCCATTCTTTCATGTATCGAGACAAATTCTACCTCACTAAATTTTATATGTATGTGACACTATAAAATGAATAAAACGGTTATGATATTTGAATATTCCAAAAAAGGCTATAGATAAATAATGTTTATTTGATTGTCCAACTATTTTTTTCATATTGAAAACTTTTGGTAAGCCAAAATTTTATTTTATATGAGTCGTTACTTACTTATGTATTAGGCTTCAAAAAATTGTAATTGAATAGAATATTTGTACATTTATTTCTAATTAGTCTCGTTAGATTAGGTATTATAGAACTTTCAAGTAATTTTTTTTTAAGTGATATATTTTAGGGTAAAAATATAATTGTGTATCATTTCAAAAAGTATTTGCATATTCTTAGTAGAATTACACAATTTACAAATTTTAGCCTTTAAAACAAATTTCGTTATCTAGTCATCCCCCAACCAACGAAAAATTAGGTAGCAATATAATTGTTCAACATTTTTTTTTTATATCTTTTATCTCATTATGAGAGAATGATTTTCAGATTTTGTCCACCAGCATAAATGATGATTTTATTAGTGATAGTAATTTTTTCTCTCATTTGTCCCCTTTTCTTTATAACTTGCACTTTTTTGGTTTATTTTTATTTGTCCATTTAATATTTTATATGTCTTCTTAAGAAATAATAATTAATGAATATTTTATCTTAGTATTCATATTAATTGATGTATATTAAGTCTTATATCCTGAAAATGATTTGAGGAATAAATAATTAATATTGAAGGAAAATATGAAAAAAAACACTGTCTTTTCAGGATATGTTAAAAATGACAAATAAAAATAGCAATTCATTTTTGAAATATTGAACAAATAAAATGAACGGTAAAAGTAATAAGCATCATTATATTCATAGTATTACTGATATTATTAATACTAGTAAACATTATTATACTTATAATGTTACTGATATAATTACGGAGTAGTATAATAATAAAAGCATATTATAACAAATTAGTGAGCAAGTTACATTTACTGTAAATTAATAATAATAAAAAAAAAATCGTGTAAACTCTCACGCTAATAGTGCTATAAATTATTTAAGAAGACGTATATAACACAAAATTTGATTTTTTAAAAGTGATTTTGATTAGAATAAATATCAAATTAAAATTTTTTCTATTCTAATTCATTCACTTTTATTTATTTAATTTCTTAAACAAGTCTCAAACAAGCACCAAGAATTCTTTTCAATGCATAATTGCTATCAGAATGAGATTATCAAGCTTTTACACCTACTTAAATTGGCGATCCAGCTATAATTAGCTAAATGGATCAAGTTTTTATTTTTTTTGTGGTTTTCAAAACTATCACTTGTGAGTTGTGTATTATTAACATTGCTTCAATTGATTAATTATAATTGATTTGAATGGTTATGGTAAAAAGAGTTATATACTACATCCAATTTGGCAACAATTGACACTACATGACTATTCGATAATCAATATGACAATTTTAGCTAATTTCTTTTTTATCGTATAGTTTAGTTCTTACTTTTGAGGCAGATGTTTAGAATATTTATATCTATCTATTTATATATAATATATAATATAAAGCTAGATATAAACAAGATGACGTGACACCTCTTTATAGCCAAGAAACACATTTATCTTTTTTCTTTTTCTTTTTTTTGGGGGGGAGGGGGGGGGGGATTTTAGTGTCTAAATATTTAGGTTAATCCTTTATTCTTTCTCTATAATTAGTGTGATTAAATGAATTCAATTTGTTATTCTTTCTCTATATTAATGTGATTAAATGTACTAAATTATTAGCAAAACAACTAACCTTTCCTCCCCCCACATTGTCAAAGATCACTATTTCTGAAAATTAACTTAAACAACTCTTCACCTTTTCATCTTATCCTATAAAATCTTTAGCTATATATATCATGGAAAAGTATTTTTTGTTTACCAATTGCCTCCTGTTTGATGTAAATCATTAGGCTATTTTCAGGTACTCTTTTTTTAAAAAAAGATATTGTTTTGATTTGAAATATTAATATTTGATAGGATCCTAATTAGAATGTATTTTGTATCAGAATTTTATCTTTACCATTTTAGATGGCTATTGTTTCAACTGTATATAAATTTCTGAATTTATGTGGAACAATTATTATACTCTAATTTTGTCATATTTGCCTCATTCTTATGTTTACTTCTCTTTTTTCAGTGTCATTTTAATTTTTAATTTTTAATTGATAAGCCAAGTTTATATTTTGTCACATTAACGTATAGAATAACATTTTTCTTTATCCACTTTATATTCTGTTGCTAGTTATCACAATATGTGTTATTCTACTTCTTCTATTAATGTGAATTTTAGGGATATGTACATAAGATTGATCATTGTTGATGGAAGTGTGTGTATATATAAATATATTTTCCTTTTCCTAATTTTTTTTTTGGGTATATTACATAATGTTCAATTTGGATGTAATAGCACCATATTAGGCTATTAGTTTGTTATGAAGTGGAAAATGAGTTGAATACAACTTTGAATTTTAGTGTCAACGTTGTACATTGAATAAGATTAGCACAACTAGTTATACTTCAATTTTTTTATTCCATATTGTGTTATTTCAACTATATATACCATTTATATTCATTCCTTCAAAAACTTGTCAATATAAAACTAGAAAAGTCTATGCATGCAATGCTTTTGTTTGAATTTTTTTTATATCTTATTTTTTAACATGTAGTTTTTAAAAATATTTTTCAGAAAAAAAATCGCATATCTTATGTTATATGTTTGTTGTTTTTTAGCTTTGGTATTATAAATTTTTTATCCTTTATATATCAATAAAATTTATAAAATATTATATTGGACGGACAAGTTAATATTTATTCCCTGAAAAATTTATCGATGAAAAAACTAGAAAAATATATGTAATGCTTTTATTTGAATTTATTGTTATATCTTATTTTTTAGCATTTAGTCTTTTCTAATATTTTCATTAAAAAAAAATGCTTATCACATGTGGACAAAAATCTACCACCACCACGTGTCCAGAAGTGCTCTCAATATAATTCTCTTATTATATAAGAGGGAGTTTATGATGGGACATTGTGATGTCCAATCATTTTTTTTTTGGTAAGTAAACATTTTATTTACCAAGTAAACGTTACAAATAAAAAATAGCCGGTATGGACATAAGCTCCATCCTTGCTAAACAAAGTTCTCTCATCTGCTAACTATCTCTATGGGTAAGAATTTAAAGTGCTTAATCTAGTAGCTATTCTTGGATACCTAATGCCTCTTCCATGTATCTCCTGAATTATATGCCTAATCAAGTAGCTTACTGACTGCTGCTTGTGTTGAAAAATTCTGGTATTGCGCTCTAGCCATAAATGATAAATTGTGTTTGCCATTGCCATTCTATACACAAGGGACTTGCTGCTTCTCCCTTTCATGTAGTGCACTGCCCAATTTATCTCACTGGTCCAGTTCATTGCATTTCTTGTTATTCCCTGCCAATGTAGTATACTCCTCCACACCTTTGCTGCATATGCACATTGAAAAAATATGTGATCATGATCTTCATCTACTGATTGGCATAGGGGACAGGTTAGTACTTGCCCCACTTTGCCAATCTATCTTTGGTTGCAAGTCTTCTTTTCACTGCCAAATACATGATGAACAACCACTTAGGGGCACCAAAATTTGTCCACACTAGTGATCTCCATTCTACCTT
>JAJOOF010008170.1:0-12524 GCA_029582545.1 Solanum lignicaule | reverse complement strand
CTTTTCATCCAGCAACTAAGCAAATCTGCAGTATGCTCCGGCATAGTCCAGCTTGTCTTTGTTATGTTGAGAAATAGAGACCAAAGTTGTGCTGTAAATGTGCAGTGCAAAAATAGATGACTGTTTGTTATATTTGTCTCATTGCATAAGAAGCACCTGGAAACTATGATGGCCCCTTTTTTCTTCAAAACTTCTTGTGTCAGGCATGCTCTTTTAACCACCAACCAAGTAAAGCATTTTACCTTGGTTGGGGATGGACTATTCTGTAAGTTTCTCCATATTTTTTGTTGCCTCTACACTGTACCCTTTCTTCCATTTTATAAACCCTTTTAACAGGGAATTGCCCATCAATATTGTGTTTCCATCTTAATGTATCTGGTTCAGCAGTAGTGCCATTGAAATCATCAATCCTATTTAGCAGATCGGCTACTCTATCAATCTCCCAGTCATTTAGCAATCTCCTGAAGAATAAGATCCATCCCCGTGCGCTCCACATATCATAAATGGTGCCATCTGGGTTGTTGCTTAGAATAACAGGTCTGGAAAAATCTCCATTAATGGACTTTGCTCCTTCCAAGCATCTTTCCAGAATTTTATTCCTTTCCCATCTCCAACTCTCTTCTGCAAGTTTCTTTCCAATTTGGGCCATAGAGTTCTAATGGTCTTCCATACTCCAACTCCATAAGTATCAGTGCTCACATTGCGCCATGGGTTGAGTTCACCAAACTTGTGTCTAATTACCTCCCTCCATAATGCATGATCCTCCATATTGCATCTCCAGAGCCATTTCATCAATAAATTATTGTTCTGTGCTCTCAGATTTCTGATGCCCAAACCACCTTGTTCTCTACTGTGCATTGTTGTCAGCCAATTGACTAGTTTATATCCTTTGCCCTCTTTACCGCCATGCCACAGAAAATCCCTCCTAAGTCTGTCAAGCTTTTTCATAACTTTGGGAGGTATGGGAAATAGAGACATTACATACGTAGGAAGTGCATCAAGTACAGAGTTGATAAGGATGAGCCTCCCTCCTAGTGATATGTACTGTGCCTTTCACCTAGCCAATCTTTTTTCAGTTTTCTCTAATATTCCATCCCAAATTTCCCCTGCCTTGTGTTCACTGCCCAGTGGCATCCCAAGGTATGTAGTTGGCATCTTTTCAACTTTGCACCCTAAAATGATTGCAAGATTTTGGCTATTTGGCACCTCCTTTATCGGGAACAAACTGGTTTTTCCCCAGTTAACTTTCAAGCCAGAAGAAGCTTCAAAAATAGTCAAAATCATTCTGATGTAACCTATTTGTTGTAGGTGACATACCTCCATTATTCCCCTCTACTATCTCCTATCTCAATCCCTTTAATCCATCTATTCTGTAATGCTATCCTCATCATGCTATCAAATCCCTCCATAGCTAGTATAAACAGGAAAGGAGACAAAGGGTCACCTTGTCTAAGAGCCCTTTCAGAACCAAAAAAACCTACAGGTTCACCATTCACCAAAACAGAGAACTTGACAGTTTTAATGCAAAAGTCAATCCATTTCAACCATTTCTCACCAAAGCCCATTTGTCTGAGAGTATTCAACAAGAATCTCCAGTTGACATGACCATAGACTTTTTCTATGTCTAGCTTACACATGACACCTGCTTCTGCCCCTTTAAGTCTTGAGTCCACACACTCACTAGCAATTAGGGCTGCATCCATGATCTGTCTTCCTTTTATAAATGCCATCTGATGCTTGTTAACTAAATTGTTAACCACCTTCTTGAGTCTTTCAGCCAGTATCTTTGCCACAATTTTATATATTCCACCTATGACACTTATAGGTCTGAAATCTTTCAACTCTGAAGCTCCAACCTTCTTTGGGATCAAGGCTATGAATGTTGCATTAAGGCTTTTCTCAAATTTCTGATATTCATAAAAATATTGGAGAGTCTTCAGGATGTCCTCCTTCATAAGTTCCCAGAAAGCCAAATAAAAGGCCATAGGGAATCCATCCTGCCCTGGTGCATTCTCCATAGCACACAATTTAATGCCTTCTAAGATTTCATCCTCTTCAAATTGTCTTTGTAGCTCCTCCTGTTCTTCTGCAGATATCCTTGTAGCTTCATGTAACAGTAATTCTGGTCTCCACTCTTCTGCCTCCTTATACAGGTCCTTGTAGTAATTTTGAATAGCTTCTTTGATCTCCTCTGCATCTGTCACCTCCATACCATCCACCTTCAAGTTATCTATGGAGTTTACCCTTTTGTGAGCTGTAGCTATCCTATGGAAGTATTTTGTATTTCTGTCTCCCTGTTTCAACCATTGTATTCTTGATCTTTGTCTCCAAGCTATCTCCTCATTTCTTGCAACTTCTTCAAACTCTATAGCCAAGTTTGATTTTTGCATTGCCTCATCATCTGTGAGAGCTCTGTGTTCCTGGATTACTTCCAAAGCTGCAAGCTGGTTTAAAATGTCACCCTTTCTTTGTTTCCAATTGCCCCTGTTATTTTTACTTCATTTTTTTAACTTTTCTTTTAGCATCTTCAGTTTCTCAGCTAAAATATAGTCAGGCCTCCCCTTAACAACAAAAGCTCCCCACCACTGTCGTACCTTTTCTTTGAACCCTCCTACCCCCAGCCACCAACTTTCAAATTTGAAGTATTTTTTCTTGAAGTTCTACTCTCCACAAGATAGCATGATTGGGTTGTGGTCAGATCCTAACTTTGGTAATACTGTCTGTTTGATGAGAGTAAATTGCTCTTCCCATGATGAAGAGTACAAGAATCTATCAATTCTCCAGCTGGCCAAACATGTCTCTCATACCACCAACAGAGGCTACTGAATTGCTAAATAAAGTATCCCCCATGGCAGGTTAATTGGCTAATTTATGTCGTTCCACTTTCTACTCAGTCCAATCACATACATGCAAATTCCCAGCATTACTTTGATATCACCCCTTTTGGGGTGGGTGGATTCAGGCCTAATGTTGATATTATTGTGACATTCATTTTGGTTATGGATGCACTGTGGGATGTGATTAAATGTTATAACTATCTTTTATCAAGGGTTGATGTTAGAATGTCTGTTATAAGAATTTAGTTTACTAAAGTCAGTCAATCAGCTATGCGTTGATCTCAAACAGTTGGGCAGGTTGTATGAAATCTCTGTAACCATTACGAGCTATTGCACCAATTTAGTTCCAACTTACTACCGAATCAGTTTTTCAAAATACTATACTTGAACCTCACATATAATTGTCCGTTTTAGTTAACGGCAGCAAATTGTTTGATTTCCTTTTTAAACAATCCTACACTAGGATGATCAGCTTAATATTTATGTCAACGAGTCGGTCCTTAAAGACTCGTCATTGTGCATCATAACTGTGGAAGACAGCATCATATGTATTCATTTATTCTATTGCACTCTTTTGACAGTTTTACCGACAGTCCCACGTCTGAATTATTTATGAGTCACCTTAGATGTTTAGAGTTGTATCCAGTGACTTATGTTATACTCATTGTATTATGTTTTATTACCCTTCCTCTTTTTCTTTTACCGATCAGTAGGATTGTGATTTTATTTCAGATTGGTGTACTTATCGAGGACAAGGAGTTTGTTGATTCATTCATGGGAGGCAAGCCAAGGAAGGCGGGAAAATTTGCATTAACTCTTCGCCTTTCTTTATGGTCTGAGCACCTTGGTCTTCGTTCAGGCGAGGTGCTAATTTACTCTTGAGGCCTTTTGCTCTAGGCTATATGAGTTTTCAACTGACTAATTGTTGTTCCTTGCTAGGTTGGTCAAATTAAGGACCCTGTGATTGATCCGACGTATAAGGATATTTGGATGGCAACTGCTAGGGTATGTGTGGTGAAGTGCTCCTTTGAAGTTTTCATGATTCAAATCCTCTAAATTTTGCATACAAATATTATTATATAGGTTTAAAATCAACCGAGTGATTATTTACAAACCAAATTATTGACACTCAAAATTTCGAGCTATTATTTGCTTTCTGAATTATTGACACTCAATTTTTTTGCATGTGTGCTTTAATATGTCAACCTTTTCTGATGCTTGGTTGTGGTGTTATTGTCAGACAAATACCATGATATACCAAGATGTTTTTTCTTGCATACCCAACGATCTGATGCAATCCAGGTATTGCTAGCTGCCATCCTTTTCTCGATCCATTTTGTCTTTGTTTTTCCTTCTTTCTTTTTTTGATCTCATATTCTCCTCTGATGTCATGCAGGGTTTCACTCCGACAATGCATGGTATTCTCAAAAGAAAAACTTGGTCATACAACCATTGATTTAGGAATAGCTCCAAGCAAGCTTGAATCTTATCAGGGTGGAGATATCGAGAGTATAGATCCCATGGAGAGATTAAAATCTGTGAAAGGTCATCTTGTTTCCTTCCCTTTGGATTTTATGTGCAAAGAAGATTTAAGACCTGTGTTTAATGAAAGTGAGTACTATGCATCAGCTCAAGTTTTTCATTAAAGCTTCTCGTCTTATGGACTACACAAATCAGAAATATTATCAAGTGTCTCAGTGGGCTATGCGTTCTACAGAAATTCTCTAGGACACCATTTCAGAGCATACAATTTCCCGCTTTCTTATTTTGACTGTGTTCTATATCACAACATTGTATAAAAGTGGCGATACACACTTGTGAAGCTATTTGTTGAATACTGAGGAAGGTGCACACATACTAAGATAAGCTTTATGTTACTAGCAAAAGAGGATAGAATTGTTGATAATTGTGTTCACTTAGGCCAATAGGTTCACACTTGACAGGCTCAGAGGTCAATTTGACTGTTGGATTTCTGTAACGCATGGTTCATAGCCAAGTGTTTTGAGCTACTAGCGCACCCTGCCTCGATAGGATCTTTTCCAATTGATTCAGTTTTGACTGAACATTTTGGGTAGATGAGCTCTCTCTACAGTAAATAGTTTTTGGTTACATTATCCTCCATACTCCGCATTTATGATTGAACACTGCAGCAGCTGTTTTCTGTTCACTTATAATTTATGCAATGTAGAGAGATAATGCGTTATCTGTTGGGAGCAATTTCTATTTGAGCTCCTGGGTTTTGCTTTGGGAAGCACTTTAGGTTGTATAATCCATTCATATCAACAATCATATGGAGTACCATTTCTATTATACTAGATGGTGCCAGCACGGGCCCAACATGTGCATTTGTGTTTCTTCAACTTTTTTTGATTTAAAATGCTGAAAAGGAAAATTTGAGCTTTGATTCTAATTGTCATTGCATAATGCATAAAAACATATGTAAAAGAAATTTTATCATCATTGTAGTTCCAGTTAAATAACAGGAGCTCAAAAACTAAATATATCTTCTATAGTTGATGCAAAGGAACTTTCATCCATTCAAATGTCTTCCCTGCATAAGAGTTTTGCAAATCAAAGTTTTGACCAAAAACTTTAAGCAAATCTTAATTGTTAACAATATAAACTTATTTTTTTAATATTGTGTTGACATTACTCAAATCAAATACTACTATAGAGAACCCGGTGGCGACTTGTTTATGAAGCTATTAGAACTGAAAATGTTATAACAATGAAAAAACAGAGAATATAATTTACACTTGATTCTCTTATGTCGAGACTTCATGAAATCACTTTTCATAATAGAAAGGATTTTCATTTTTCAAAAAATAGAAAATGTGAAGTACATTGGTAAGAAACTTTTGAGTTGAAGGATTTCAAGGAGAAACCACATCTTCTCCTCATCATAAAGCAAGTATTTTAAGAATTTGTCAAACCTTTGAAATATCTCTCAAAAAATCTTCCTACTACCTGGAGATAGGAGTTGATTTCCTCCTTTATGGTGTCTTACACTTTGATCATTTTGTAAGTAATATCCTTATTTATCAGATTTAATTAGTAAATGCTTTTGTGTCTGCGGTATGTCACTTTACCTATTAACCTACAATCTCTGTTTTGGCAATACACCATCTACGATAAATTTCACTGTTAGTTCTTTTCTTTTATCATGAGACCAATTATATATAGTCACTTGTCCTCTGTCAATAATAGTAGGACTTCGAGAGACAAATGTGAAATTAAAAGAAGGAACTTCTTTTAGGAATAAAATGGCATTAAAATCTCTATATTCCTTTTCTTAATTATTATCAAATCAAATAGCTTACTACTTTTTGAACTTGGGGAACATTATAAAGACATGAAATAACATACAAGACATGAAAATGACACCATTGTAAGAGCTAATGTTCACTGGTTCTAACAGATACTTTAACATTTCATGAGTTCTCATTAAATATAGAGGCAACTAATATATTATAAAGAGATGCGGCAGAACACCATCAAAACCAGATCATTCTTTAGCCACTACATAACATTGGCATATTCATAGACAGCAGAAAATATAACCACTTAGATAATTTCATTTGCGTGCTAAAAACAACTTACCATTAAACTCTCCGCAAAGCTTGTCCTGTTGGTACCCTTTAGCCAAAATCGCTTCCCCTTATTCTTCATTTTTCCTCTGACAATGAATCTATTTAGTCATGGCACAAAAACAATATGAATTATTTTTCTTGTAAGAATTAACTAAATTAACTTAACTGTTAATCTGCACGACCTAGTAATTTACCGATTTTAACTTTTCGCCTAAGTGTGAAACAGGTTGCCTAACGTGTTCCAACAAAGCAGTAAGGACAGTAAGTAAAAACACAATATTTTTGCGTGGAAAACACCCGGCTCAAAAGGTGTTAAAAAACCACGACCTGTACCCCTACATGATTTAACTCCAACTTCACTAAATCACCGAGCCTCCACAAAGGATAGATTACAAACTTTGCAACCTACCTTAACTTCAAGTTATGGATTTAGATTACAACTCTTGTAATCCTAGGAACTAACTCTAACTCCTAACCTTCAACACATACCTTGAGAGGTATGTGTTCCCAACTTTTCGAGTTATCACAACCTGAAGAAAACACTTCTAATTCAGTTTATAACTCACTGAACTAAGATTACATCAAGACTCAATCACAAAGAAAAACTCCTAACACATAAACTCTGTAGAAGGATTAGGTTCTTCGATGTGTTCCTTTTATGTGTTCCTTCAATTCGCTGGTAGCACTTGCGAAGTCAATTTCTCAATTGCTCTTTTTGCTCTGTAAGTGCACAAGTATTCTGGAAGACTTCGCCTCTATTTAAGCACAATTCTTCATAGAGTTATTGTTTACTTCAAACTCCTCATTGACTTGAACTCTCTTGACTTAGAGTTCTACTTCAAGTAAGACTCATTATTCAATTCAAACTCCTTGCTTCTTTAGACTCCTTCTTCAAATTACATTAATTGATTCTTTTGTATTGTAGTCAAACTCCAACACTTCAATTCAGCAGTAACTTGAAGAGTTCTACTTTAAGTAAGACTCTTTCTTCAATTAAAACTCTTTGCCTCTTTAGACTCCTTCTTCAAATCAAACTCATTGATTCTTTCTCTTCAATTCATCAGATGTTTATTTCCTTGGGTTTTCTCACGAAATTAACATTATCCATTTCTTTATTTCTGCACTCTTGTCTTTGTTCATTCTAAAAGCTTTCTTGAATTTAACTGCTCGTGACAGTGCACCTTTGGACCATATTGACTGACGTGTTTCTTCTTTCTTTATATTCATCAAAACTGCATAAATCCCAACAATAAGGGAACCATGAATGAAGTTGAAAGGCATATAAAATTGAGATTTTTTTGCTAAGTCTCAACAATAATGCAAAGATATTCTGACTTTCTAACTATTGCACTTCTTCAAATAGCTGGTGTGTGTTAAAAATATAAACATAAGATAAATGTCAAGAATCATAACCATAATACAAAATACAGAAAATATATAGTTTGTACATAATTCTATCATTGTGACACTCCTATTATGTGTTATCATGTTATGTGATGCTCTTCTTTTAAGACAAAATTTCAACATTTTGCTTGTTCACATGATAAGTCAAATGTAATAGTAAGATGATTAAAGAAAGTAAGCTCACAAAATATCATGTCTTTCACATATTGTTACATCTTCCGCTACCTACTCCATGTAAACATAGTAAGATGACATTAGATGCACTCACGAAAAATGGTTAATAGGACAGAAGGTGTGATAGATAAACTTTAGGGTAGAACTTCCTATTACCATAGAATACCAGCAATCCATTCCTATGATCTCACACAACAACTTTAGAATGCCTAATTTAAAAAAATAAATAAAAGAATAATTTGTGCTTGATGCATATCGTCAAAACCTTTGCTGCATCAAAGTTCTTTTCTTTTCATTTATATTTTATCCTTTCTGATTTAATCAATCAAAGTTAGTTCTGAAGAAGAGTTTAAACAATCAACTACAACCATGTAGTACAAAATTCACTAAGAAAAAGTTTAACACAGAGAAAAGTAAAGGAAGAAAAATGCAAAAGAATGGACACAGATAAGATTTTCTTAAAAAGATAGAATCACATGTTTATATGCCCTCTAATTTTTTGGTCCATCAAAGCAATGGAAGGGCTTTGAAAACACAAAGTTAAAATCATGAATTACTTAATGAATATAGTAGTACCAAACTGATGTTAGTAACAGCAGCCAACAACTATTACAAACATGCAAAAAAGATGAATCATGTTCTATATGCATATATTTTTCCACTTATCAAGTAGAAACCAAAATTACATCAAACATAAGGAGAAAGCCTAAAATAAAATTCAAACTGAAAAAGATTTGAGCATAAGATAGAAGAAAAGGAACCTGAAATTTGGCCTCGACACCCACTGTGCACAAACAAAGTTAGAGTTGGTTTTGCGATATACTTGTATCAAAGTAAGAAAACTATGACGCACTTTGTTGAAATTCGCAAGAGAGGTAAGAGAGGCATGAGAAATCCAAAGAGTAAAAAATGGAAGAGAAAAGTACCTTTTACAAAGAATATTTTTAGGGCACTATTAGGCATGTTACATTAACCGCAATACAACAGATCCTCAATTTATGCATTTATCAACATAAAAATAGTTCCTTGAGTATCTTAAATAAGGCAAATTTTAAAAAACTAAATATACAGGCTCTTTTTCGAAACATAGTATCATGATGATCAAGCTAAACTATTTGAGTTCCCTATTAGCATTGTACTTGTAAGTCTGAACTTTTATTAGTGGCAATAAATTAACCAGAAATCAGTAAGTGGACAAAGAATTAGAATTAAAATTTTCAACTAACTACATTGGACGAAAACGAAAATCAGATAAAAAGAAAGGACAAAGAGAATTCAACCACTACTCACCCACTTACCAATAGTAAGCACCCGCTTACAACATCAAAGAACCATCTACCAAATATGATCACAAATCCAAATTTATTCAAAAATAGAATAAGACGGGGAGAATTAAGAAAGAGAAGTAAACATCAGGAGATGAAAGCAGAAAAATGTGGTAATAGTAGTAATAAACGGAGAAATAAGAACTTAGGATGGAGAAACTTGTACACTCAAAGTAATTAATTTTGTCCTAATTTCTCTTTCAATACAAAAAATCAAAGCTTTATAAACCCATAAAATAGAGTTTTTCAGTTGCATGCCACAAACAAGGTCTGATGAAAAAATTGAAGCTACGGACTTCCATTTCGATTTTCCCCTTTTGTCACAGAGAAAATTTGAAGGAAAAATTAATAACATAGAAGAAGAAAAGGAATACCTTGAAATTGAAGCAACACTCTCCGAAAATTAAAGATGAGAAGAGCTTTGAGTAGATGAAGAGCAAAGTAAGAACTTGAATTGCAGCAACACTTTTCAAAAATTGAAAATGAGGAGAGCTTTGAGCAGATGAAAAGCAAAGTAAAAACTTGTAGGAAGTAGAAAACTAAAACACGTGTGATAATTTACCATACATATGTCTTTATAAAAATGAGTAAAATTTAATACCCAATTAAATTGGGCCAGAAATGACCAAATTTGTATAGCTTTTAGTTCATCTATTTAGTGGGCCTCAATGTACAATTTGTACAGCTTTTACTCCAGCTCTTTAGTGTATGTTGGTCCTAACAAATTGCCATATCTAAATATGGGTAATAATATGTTATCTCCTGTATTCATGTTAGTCAAAAATACAGAAACAGAAAAAAAATGAAATAGACAGAATGATTTTTAAATCGAGTCCACAGAAATCACTGTGTTTCCTTAAGAAATTTAATCCCCTCACTGTACCCGAGGTTGCAGATTAATTCCTCCCAAGAAAAAATGGATTAACCTGTTAAAGAAGTAGTGCAACCTCAAACTTCAATAACTTCAGCGAACGCAAGAACAACAACAAGCACACACAGACTCAGTCGATCGACAATTTTATTTATGTAAGAAAATGTATGCAGAGAGGAGAAAATTTTCAGTGTTTGAAAAAACGAAAAAGACCTCTTATTTATAGCCATTTGTAGCAAGGAACGCGTCTGTTCAGAAAAATCTGTTCAGACCCATTTTTTCCAGAATATTGTGTCCTTTGAGAAAAGTAACGACTTTTCGGAAGGATTACCATTTGGGAAAAGTAACGACTTTCCGAAAGAATTACCGTTACACGTGAATTTCAAATAAATTCAGTTGAGCCAAATTAATTATATTATTTAATTAACATTCTGAATTAATTTATAAGAGAAAGGAAATGATTTAACAAGATTGATTAAATAAATTTTGTCCAAAAATATTATCAATCAATCACATCATTTGCCAAATCCAAATCCAAATCCAAATCCAAAGCCGAGCGAGCGACGACGACGGCGCAAGGGGCCACCTTCTTCTTAACCCTTTAAGAACTAAAGGAAGTGTTTCCTAATATAAGGACAACAATTTCTTTTCTTGTACCAATATGGTAAAAATAACCTTTCATTTCCACTTTTGCAATGACTTTTCATTTTCCCTCCAAAATTGGTTCGCCCACTTTCATTGGTTCTTCCATTTTGCATTTTCTCTTTTTAATTCCCATTCACACCTTGCTAAACCCAACAATCCCCCACATGAATAGGGAATGGCTATTGTTAAAACATATGCATGAAAAACTTGTGTGTCTCGTAAGTAATGGTTAATCGCATCTAGATAAGTAGGTTTCCCTTTAAACTTTCCATAGTAAACATATATCGGATATACTCGGTCAATCGGTAGATTTGATATCTTTGAACCGTCGAGCTTTAGTGTATACCTAGACAACATAAGCCACACAATCAACCCTTGAACTGTTTTTGGTTCTCATTGTTTTGTTCGTTTCAGCCATTAACACATCTCGGTTAATAAGTGCTTAGAGAACTGACCTTACCGGATTCTCCTTAAAGCGGCTTACACTTCACACTTACATAGGTGGTTTCTAATTGTGTTATCCCGTAGATACACTATTTGATATACCCTGTATCAAACTTAGAAACCATTAAAAAGTCTTTATGCCTTTATCCTGGTTACTGAACATTGTCTCATCACGAGAATGGACTATCAAATATGTTTTGACAATGTTGAACCGTCATCTATGACTTTGTTTGATCTCTTTGAACCTAGATCTTGGGATCTCCAGTCTTCTAGGTAGAGTTACCGCCACAATGACTTGTTCTCGGCCATAGTCCCATTCCCGTCGATGATTTCTTAATTCCCTCTCTAGTTAGGCCTTTTGTAAGTGGATCCGACACATTATCCTTTGACTTTACATAGTCAATTGTGATAATTCCACTAGAGAGTAGTTGTCTAACAGAGTTATGTCTTCGTCTTATGTGACGAGACTTCCCGTTATACGTGACGCTTCCAGCCCTTCCTATTGCAGCTTGACTATCGCAGTATATGCATATAGGGGTCATTGGTTTGGGCCAAAACGGAATATCTTCTAAGAAATTCTGGAGCCATTCAGCTTCTTCACCTGCCTTGTCTAAGGCGATGAATTCTGACTCCATTGTAGAGCGAGCTATACATGTTTGTTTGGATGATTTCCAAGATATTGCTCCTCCACCAATAGTGAAAACATATCCACTCGTGGATTTCGTTTCAGTTGACTCAGTAATCCAATTTGCATCACTATATCCTTCAAGAACTGTTGGATATTTGTTGTAATGCAAAGCATAGTTTTGAGTATCTTCTAAGTACCCCAAAACTCTCTTCATTGCCAACCAATGATTTTGATTGGGATTACTTGTGTATCGACTCAGTTACTTTTAGCGCAGGCTATGTCTGGTCGTGTACAATTTATGACATACATCAAACTTCCCAATACTCTGGCGTAATCCAATTGAGACTGACTTTCACCTTTATTCTTAGCAAGATTAAGGTTCACATCAATTGGGGTCTTTGCCTTTTTGAAATTCAAATACTTGAACTTTTCAAGTACCTTTTGAATATAATGAGATTGAGACAATGCTAGACCGTTAGGAGTTTTGTGAATCTTTATTCCCAATATTAAATCGGCTACTCCTAGATCTTTCATATCAAACTTACTAGCAAGCATACGCTTAGTAGCTTTTATATTAGCAATGTCCTTGCTCATTATCAGCATGTC
>JAJOOF010008166.1:0-10207 GCA_029582545.1 Solanum lignicaule | reverse complement strand
CCCCCCCCCCCCCCCCCCCCCCCCCCCCCCCCCCCCCATCAAGGAGAGTTTGAAGTTTTTGGACAAAGAGAACAGTTGTCCAGCTGTCCTACAATGGGTACATCATTACTGTTTCTCAGAATTGTCCAGCTTTGTTAGGTTGATAAAACACCTCAGTTGTGAATTTCCTGTTCGGTGTAGGTTGATTAATGAAACTTCTTTATAATTGACAGAGGATTCATGGATGAGGAGATCACTATTTGTGCTTGGGAGGCATCTACTTCTGTGCATGGAAGATGTAATCCTGCTTGGTTCCCTTTTTGAGAGTGCATCTTGCTCCTCCTATTTCTCGTTGGACTCTTGTTGTTCCATTGTCAGCGTGTCAGAAGTGGTAATAATAGTTTTTTTGAGCATTTGTTTCTTATCAATCTAGTATCATGTTTTTCTTTTCAATAAATCAATCTAGCAACATCTTATACATGGTAACGTCAATAGTGTTCACCCCTTGGTTGTTGAACTATTTGTACATCTTTTTCATTTGTCTTTTTATATGGTTCACCTTTCCTTCAGGTCATTTGGTATCAAGTATAACTCAGTGTTGCTCTTGTGCACACAATTTTGTGTCAATGCAATTGATCCCGCTGCCTAAATATAGAAAAGGAATCTTTCGGAATATGAAAAACCATAAAAGTTGTCTATTTTAGTTTATTACCATATTTATTGACTATATCACATTACTGATCAGATGATTTTCGAGACAAATTTAGTGGTTATATCAAGAAGTTATATATTTTCCCAACAATTGTAAAGGTGCAAAAAGTCTCGAGTTCAGGATCTGCTGCAAGCACTGATTTTTTAAACCTTCTCTAACCATTTCCTTTCAACAGATGCCAGTAAGGTATATAATTTGACTTCTTATATTCAATTTAGAGTAGTAGATTGTGACAAACTCTGAGGTGGGTTTGTAAATTTCTTTTCTATTAACTGGCCAAACTGATGCGCAACCTCTTCAATCTAATACAGAAACCAAATTGCCTTTATGACTCAGCTGTAAGGTCTAAGATTTGCCCATGGAATTTAGAGACAACAGAATATAGTTATTACTAGTTGACACAAACCAAGAATCCTAGTTAGTTCAGATTAAGGTTCTGAAACTGTTTAATTCTTATTATAGTGTGTTTTTGGGTCTATTGCTGACTGTTCTTTAATTTCTTGGGTATGAGAAATCATTTTATGACTGCTTTCACCATGTCTTATTTTGGGTGTTTAGGCAATACTGGTTGATTTGTAGGATCTTATGGGTTGTAGATTTCTCAACATAAAAATTTACTCGGAAATGCATCTTTCTTGTATAACACAGCTGATGGTATGGATTTCCTTCAACTCTCAGGTAATCGAAACCACAGATTGCTATTGCGTGACCTTGACTTTGGAAGGTGTCATGTCAGAGTTCCCCCTTTCATTGAAGGAGGGCAAGGTAGTCAAAAATACGAAACTCATGAAGAGAAAACCTGTCTCAGGTCCCCTGAAATGGAAGCTAAAATGGTTTTCAGAAGAAAGTCTCTTCAAGTTTGTGGCTTTATTGAAAGCATTACATAGTGAAGCAACCACAAGTGCCCTACTTGTCTACTGTTATTAAAGCGAGCAAAATCTGTTTTGTTTTCTTTCTCAGTTCTATTTTATATTCATTTCATTCTTTGGTCTGATATACTCTTCCTGTTCCCCTAGGCAGTGTTGTATTTGCTTTCCTTTTATTTCGGTTGTTGTGTTTTCCATTCTTTGATTTATTGTGTAGGCAGCGATTTGTTGTAAAAAGCATATGGAAAGGGAAATTAGTATATTTAATATCAGTTTGTTTCGGAGATCCTTTTTTTACTAAGTTTCACAGTTAAGTTTTACATTTGTTAAAAAGGGACTTTCGGCTTGACTTGGTTTACTATATCAATTCCTAATGTCAATCTCCTGTAAACCCAAATTGCGCAAACCTCATAGAGAAACTATGATTAATATAGCTAAAACCCTCCTACATAGAATTGAAAAAATGTCTATTCAAGAACAACATTAACAACATAATCAGTGTAATTCCACATGTGGAACAGTGTATATAATTTCTCAAAACTCTTAAATCAAAGAAAGCATTTTTGTAAGAAGAATTATCAAAACAAAATTTAACTTATCAAACAACTCTTAGATGACAAAATCTTGAGAATATTACTAAATCGACATTATTGGGTTGGTATCATTTTAAAAAATGGGTTGCATTCGCCTGTAGAATGTAGGAGAAAAAGGATTGAAGGTCTGAGACGAGTTGAAAATATAGCAGCTTTTCTCTCCTTAGAGATGTGGTCGATGACATGAAAGCTATCCTGTGATATTCTCAAGGCCCCTCTGGGTGAAAATTAGCAGAGCATTGCCTCAACGACTAGCTGATCTTACATTGCCAAAATACCCTCAAAGGAACAAGTTCAAACGTTTGCTATCTCCGGGTTTTCTTTGACTGTAGCCTCTTATAAGCCATAAATGTCACAGCAGCTGACAGAGAATACCTTGCAAAAAATTAGAGAAGTAGTTCAGAAAATACACAAAAAGAACAAATAAATACAGGAGAAGTCTGCAACATGTAGGTGTAATCCAATTGAATGCTAATTCTGAGCTATAAACTTCTAAATAATTAGTCTTAGTAGTTTTGTCACATCATAAATACTAGTGAAACTATTTCATGCATGTGAAGTCTAGTAAAAACAAGAAATGATGCTTGCGAATAATCTTTCATCTTTGCTGACTTGTTGGGAAACCAATATTAGCTCATCAAAACTTGACAAAAAAAGACATGACAATAAACCTAGATGTAAAAAGTTGGAAAAGGGAAACAAAATTTTAGTGAGATGAAATTTCGATCAAGTTTAGGTACACAATTTTACATGGTAATTTCTTTCGATAAATGCATTAGCACTAGACAGAGACAAGGGGCCTCAATAAGATGAGAGAAATAGCCAATATATCAATGGTAAAAAGACTCAGAAGCATGTATCAGAACATATATCGAACAGGGAATACCATGTAAATGTGTAGTTAAGATGATCTTGTGGCATTACAGAACTCCGAACCAATGTGTTTGTATCCTTTGGAATTGGATAAGGATTGCTTGGGTCGACATTATCATTGATGGCTTCAATGTAAAGTGTGTTCTCAGGGAGTCCACAAGCACGAGCAATGGCTGAAACATCAACGTAGAACCACTGGAAGGAATTGGGATCATTTGCTGGAACAAATATACTTGGCTTCTCACTTCCTCTGATGACTCCAATCACTTCTGTGGGTTTAACAGTTGGAACTTGATCCTGTTGATTGAATGTATTGCCATCAGGTGCCATGTTCAGATTACACAACTTTAATCAGGAAATTAAAGTAAGAAGAGAGAATAACCTCTTCTACTTTATTCTTTTTTGAAGAAAACATCCACCAGGAGCTCTTTCCACTCTCTTGAGATGGCGGTGCAATACTTGAAGGTTGTTCATCAGCTGCAGCCATTTCCAAAGACTTGTCTCTCCAATTCCGGGGGACCCATCCCCTATTGACAAGAATTGGTGCCTGCACACTGGAAGGAAGTTGATATGATTAGACAGAATTAGCCACTCATGCTGCTGCCAGACATGAATTTGAAGTGATTTTTCAGGTATGATTCAGAATTCAAATGAAAAGGTGCCAAAACTGTAAATACATACAGAAAACTTAATCTTGGAGAGAAACTAGATGATAGTATGATGGTTGGGTTAATGCCTACAAAGGTAAGGAGTGTAAAAAAGGCAGTAGATGGTGTGAATTAGTTGCATAACAATCTAGAAACCAATAAAATTAATCAAATAAATCCACTCATCTCAATCCTAAACCAATCCGAAGAGTATTTAAATAAAAATAAATAAGAGAAACTCAATTTCATTGAATCATGATATAAGTAATAAGAAAGCTAGATGTATTGTAATATAGTATAGTAGTTGAGCTAATACATACATAAGTGATTCAAGTGAAGTTATGAGAGGTATACACTACACACAAAAAATGATGCACCAGCTTAGATTAAAGGAATTAAATTCTTGTTAATGAGAAGACTATCTTTGGACCTTATAAATGGCAATATTGGTTTTTACAGGTGCAGCGAAGTACCAAAATCTTTGATCATAAAAACAGCCAAATCTTTTTGCGCTCTCTATAATAACTAGAGATTGTAAATCAGTGACATCTCAACTACTATTCAGTAACTTCCTTTTAACATGTACTGAGTGACTATATGTAGCAATTTATTTATTTTGGTGACTAAACCCTATTTAACTGTTGTTTTTTTCAGGAATCCTATTTAACTTTCACTGAGATATCAACAAAGCTTGAGCAAGAAGTACAAACCTAATGCACAAAACTATACTGACTTAGTCTTACGTACATGTACCTCTTAGGATCATGTGCCAAAGGCATGAGAGGAGTAATAACATAGTAACCATTTTCAGTCACCCCTGAAATGCTTCTGGAGCGTGGCCCTATGAAAATGGACTTCTTCTCGTCAAACACTCCTCTACAAAGTACCCTGCAGAACTCCAAGGAATCCACATTTTCACCTGAAGGAGAAACCTCATTGCAGTTTAGAGGATCCATTCGCAATCGATTTTGTCTGTACTCAAGCATTTCAATCTGCAAATAGTGATCAATGTTTGCAATTTCTTTCTCAGGCAATCTGGCATTAACTGAAACTATAACGAACTAACCACACTCCAGACTTTAGATACAGTGATTGAGCAAACCAAGCAACAAAAAGTATCCATCGAAAACAAAATTGCATCAACAGCATTTTTCATCGCGCTTCCTTTAGAAATTATAAATGATAAATCTCCCGAAGAGAAGTATTCACCTTATCTTGCCTTCTGATGATCTGCCAAGAGCCAAGGCCAAAGGTGATGACCCCCGGTACGAAGAGCAGTAAGTTTGACCATTTTGAAGGTCCACCTTTCTCTGAGGAATACAAACAAACCGGCAGTGATTCAGATAACCTAAATTCCGGAAATAAGATAAAAATGATTAAAAAATTACAATATTTGCTTGACGAAGAAAGGAGAAGGCGGTGACCTGGAGGTTGAGTTTCAGTCACAGAGATGGCAGGAGCTGAAGCAGCGGCGGAGGATAACCGGAGCTGCAATGCTTGTGTAGTCTCACCACTTCGCCGGAGAAGATTTCTGGTTAGGGTTTTAGATATGGAAGCTGCCATGATCGTACTGAAGCTACCATTCGAAATGTCGTCGTTTTGATTGAAATTCGCAAAAAGTTTATGGGCGAATGTGAAAATTACAGAACACTTCGAGGGCTTAACTGTAATTTCATCTAAACCATAACCGATAACAGAGATGGACTAAAAGGTCCATTTCCCTGACGGGGTTAACAACAAGCCCAAGTATCCCAATTTAGGGCTCTTTTCATTTCAATTTCACCCTTTATAAATCTCAGATGTAAATTCATTTCTGTAATTTGATCTTCTTCTGCCGCCGCGCCGGCCATCGTCTCCATTCTCTTAGCCGGAAAATAGTCGTCGATCTTGTGAGTGCAAATTATTTATATATTACTTATAGAAAAGGCAATGAATGTGCAAACTGCGCTTTGAAAAAGAGTAGCGCAATCAGCCATTTACGTTGCCGATAGCATGCCGTTCCGGCGTGAGTTTATATGCTTGCATGTGTCGTTATTTATTACGGCTTGTGCACTAATAAGCTCGTAAATCCTTTCTTCTTTCTCATTTCTCAAACTTATCGTGCGTACCATAGATTAGATTAGGAAGGAAACAGAACAGTTTGTGGTAAATAAGAAAGTTGCAGTGATCCACATATTACAAATTTCAGGATTATATGCTAGCTAGTTCAAATAACTAAACGAAACCAAAAGTGGATGTGCAAAATCTAATTTAAAGTGAAAGGAAGAAGTATGATAAGGAACTCTGAATAGCCATTTTAGCAGCTTAAGCTTGACATGTAGCTGATTATAGCAATCAAAGCAAAGCAAATCATTTTCTAAATCTAATAGATTTCTCATACAATTTGGTCATTCCATCAGCTAATCAACATCTGTAGCCATTGATTCTTGTGCAGATTATAGCAATCAAAGAAACTCCTCAATACAAATGCTACTTATTAGATTTTACAAATAACATCAAAGTAACTGAGTAAAACAACAGCAATGCAGTAAAGAGTGCCTATACTGAGAAATCTTGATGACCGAGACCTGAATCAATAGCCCGATTCCGAACCGTTAAACCAATGTTCAAATCATTAACCTAATAACCAATTTATCCATTTGGATTGTTGATTTGATCCAAAAGTTATGCAGCCCTAATTCAAACCTGGTATGACGTTGAACACAAATATTGCTAATTTTCTTCTTCTTTGAGTTATCAGTTTACTCAAATGTAAGATAGAGATAGCTATATCAGGTAAAGATATGAGGACAAGTTATACTAAAATAAACACTCTTTTTATTAATAGTAATCACAGGCTCATAAACCAGCACACTTATTTATTTATTTAAAACAAAGTTCTTAAGTTTATAGATCAAAAGGAGTAGCAATTAAACAAAGATCATCCTTTCTAATTGCAGTTATTCCATCTGTTTCCGTCATATCAAAATTCTCTAGAGGGCCTTCGTAAGGAGTCCTCCAATCGAAATGATAAAGCAACTGAGCTAAAGGATGTTCTACGTTCATTAAGCCGAATAACCACCCTGGACACATTCTTCTTCCTGCACCAAAGGGGATAAAATCAAAATGATTTCCTCGAAAATCAATTGAACTATTATCAAATCTCTCAGGAATAAAGCTTTCAGGATTATGCCAATATTCAGGATCTCTTCCAATTGCCCATGCATTAATTAGGACTCTGGTCTTGATAGGTATTGTGTATTCTCCGATTCTTGTTTCTTCTCTACATTCCCTTGGCAATAATAAAGGAAATGGAGAATGCAACCTTAACGTTTCCTTAATCACTAATTTTAGGTACTTCAATTCTTCAAGATCAGTATCCTCAAATATTGTCTTTCCCTTGAGCACTTCTCTAACTTCAAATTTTGCTTTAGCCATTATACTTGGATTTCTTATCATCTCTGCCAATGCCCAAATAATAATTGCAGATGATGTCTCAGCTCCGGCTACGAACATGTCCTGCATGTAACTAAAAATATTCAGATATACCTAGTTTTTAACATTTCAATATAACTACAAAATAGAGAAAGAAGGAGATATTTTATATGAAACTAAACTTACAAAAATAACTGCTTTGATATTATTATTTGTGATGGGAGTTCCCAATTCGCCACTTTCCATGACTCGCAGTACAACATCTACTAAATCTTCCCCTCCATACTCACTATTGCCTTTCTTACCATTTGCTCGATTTTTCTGATGTTCATTAATGATATTCTCCAAAATTACATCTGCTTCTTTGTGAACCTTCAATATTTTTGACTTCAATCCATAAATCTGGTGAAGCCATTTTCGAGATGGAAATAAATCAGCCAAATCAGTTCCGCCAGCTAATAATGTGATATCCTTTATCAACATTATCAACTTATCTTGACCATTGATTATTTTTCCAAAAGCAGATCTACAAGTTACAGAACCTGTAAACCAAAAAATCTTATCTGTCAAGTTGATTAATGTGTCCGGCATGGAATTAATGGATGAAATAAGACTTGACATCTCTGCTTGTCGAATTGATCAAATGATTTGACCATTTTTGTGCGAAGAAGTTCCAGGATGCACACTTTGCGCATGTTTCTCCAATAATCACCATATGGACATGTTCCGATGTCGGAATAATTGTACATAATGATTTCTCCGACCATTAATTGAGGCCTAGTAGCAAAATTCAGATCTTGATTTTTCATGATTTCCTTTGCTATATCAGGTGAAGATACAACAACGTGTGATACTTCTCCAAGACGTAAATGAAAGATCGGTCCATATTTTTGCGATAGATCTCTAAAAGTATGATGTGGAAGGCGACCATTCATTAACTGGTGCAAGTTCCCAATAAAAGGTAGCCTCCATGGCCCTGGAGGCAATTTTTTGTTTGCTTCCATAAAAGAAGGATGAAAGAAAGGAATAACAAGAGTGAAGTGAAGATGAAAAGTAAGTGTTGTATCTCCATAGATATTATATTTCTTATTTTCCCCCTTTGGAGAAGCTCAAATATTTAATTTGGCAAAACAGGGTGACTGGGAGTATTTAAGAAATTAGACACTATAGATAAATATGTACACATTTTATTGATTGATTTATGCCGAACAAATTTTCAAAATCATTGGCTGCGCCAGTAAAATTGACTGTTGTTTCACACGTTTTATTCTCCAATCCATTAATTGTACTGAGTTAAATTTAGACGAGTTAAAATAAGCCGACTCAACTATAGTAGATCTGGAAAGAAGGAACGAAGTATCTATAAGAAAGTAAACTGCAACAACAGCATTCTCTTAAATTTCTAAACAAGTTGCAACCAGAGAAATGCACAATTATTTGAAATAAAGGAACAAAGTTCTAAAGTTTATTTCTACTATTAAGAGAGATTAAAAGGAGTAGCAATTAAACAAAGATCATCCTTTCTTCTTGCAGTTGCTCCATTTGTTACCGTCATATCAAAATTCTCTAGAGGGCCTTCATAAAGACTCTTCCAATCGAAGTGATAAAGCAATTGAGCTAAAGAATGTTCTACGTTCATTAAGCCGAATAACCACCCTGGACACATTCTTCTTCCCGCACCAAAGGGAGTGAATTCAAAATGATTTCCTCGAAAATCAATAGAACTATTATCAAATCTCTCAGGAATAAAGCTTTCTGAATTATGCCAATATTCAGGATCTCTTCCGATTGCCCATGCATTCACTAGGACTCTGGTTTTGATAGGTATTGTGTATTCGCCAATCCTTGTTTCTTCTCTACATTCCCTAGGGAGTAACAAAGGAAGAGGTGGATGCAACCTTAATGTTTCTTTAATCACTAATTTTAGATATTTCAATTCTTCTAAATCAATATCCTCAAATACTTTCTTCCCCTTAAGGACTTCTCTGACTTCAAGTTGTGCTTTAGCCATGATACTTGGATTTCTTATCATTTCTGCGAATGCCCAAATAATTGTTGTAGATGATGTTTCAGCTCCTGCTAAGAACATGTCCTGTATAGAACTAAAAATATTCAGATATACTTCATTTTTGACATTCCAATATTATGAATAAGTACTAAATTCAAAATTTTAATACTAATAAATATTTTCAAAAATAAAGAAGAAGAAGAGAGAATAAGAATGAGATGTTTTATATGACACTAAACTTACAAAAATAACTGCTTTGATGTTATTATTTGTGATGGGAGTTCCCAATTCACCACTCTCCATGACTCGCAGTAGAACATCGATTAAATCTTCTCCTCCAGATTCACTATTACCCTTCTTACCATTTGCTCGATTTCTACAATGTTCATTAATGATATTTTCCAAAATTGCATCCATTTCGTTGTGAACCTTCAATATTTTCGACTTCAATCCACAAATTCCATGAAGCCATTTTCGGGAAGGAAATACATCAGTCAAGTCAAATCCACCAGCTAATAAAGTGATATCCTTCAACAACATTATCAACTTATCTTGACCATGAATTATTTTTCCAAAAGCAGATCTACAAGTTACAGAACCTGTAAACCAAAATATCTTATCTGTCAAGTTGATTAATGAATCGGGCATGGAATTAATCGATGAAATAAGATTTGACATCTCTGCTTGTCGAATTGAATCAAATGATTTGACCATCTTTGTGCTAAGAAGTTCCAGGGTGCACACTTTGCGCATGTTTCTCCAGTAATCACCATATGGACATGTTCCAATATCCGAGTGATTATACATAATAATTTCACCGAACAATAATTGAGGCCTAGTAGCAAAATGAAGGTCTTGAATTTTCATGATTTCTTTTGCTGTATCAGGTGAAGATACAACAACGTGTGATACTTCTCCAAGACGTAAATGAAAAATGGGGCCATATTTTCGCGATAAATCTCTGAAAGTATGATGTGGAAGGCGGCCATTCATTAACTGGTGCAAGTTTCCAATAAAAGGTAACTTCCATGGCCCTGGAGGCAATTTTTTGTTGAAGGTTTTTGATTGCTTCCTTAAAAGAAGGATGAAAGAAAGGAATAACACAAGTGAAGTGA
>JAJOOF010008165.1:0-12677 GCA_029582545.1 Solanum lignicaule | reverse complement strand
CCATCAGCATTCCTCCTCACTGAAAAATAGCATATACCAGGCGCATTTAGGTCCCTTGCACATGCATATGGCTGCAGCAAAACATCAAACTCGACACTCTATCTACTGTCGTCTCTCAAGAACAGACATATGCATGCTTACTACGCAGCACCTCCCTCTCCTAAGGTTGTAGAAATGCATTGATAGCATGAGTGGAGCTTCCAATTCAAGGGTTCTGCTCTATACCCTCAGATCCTGGCAAGCCATTTCCTCGAGTTCCTGGAGACATAGGTGACATACCAGATTCTGGGGCTACCTCCATATTTGGTTTCGATTCCACTGACGCAGCTCCAGAAAATCCATCAACTGGTGCACCTATAGGCAATGGAGGCATCACAGATGGAGGAGCAACCTGAATGCTTGACATTCCTGGATCTGGATCCATCTGATCAAACTTACTTTGGCGAGGCCTCCTTTGATATCTATCACGACTACGACTACGACTGCGCCTGGGGCTGTAGCTGCGGCTCCGGCTTCGGCTGTAACTCCTACTATAACTCCTGCTTCTGCTGCGACTCCTGCTTCTGCTTCTACTACCCCATGTTCGAACTCTCTCCGGACTAGGGCTGTAACTTCTTCCTCGACTCCGACTTGGCATGTCTCTTCTATTGTCAAAACGTCCACGCCCGCGACCTCTCCCAAGTCCTCGCACATCTGAACTGTCATACCGATCATTCCTGTCCCAAACACTTTGAGCACCACCCCTGCCACCACGGCCACCAAAATTGTTGTCCCTCATCCCAACACGGCCACCAAAGTGACCATCCCTTCCACCACGGCCACCAAAGTGACCATCCCTTCCACCACGGCCACCAAAGTTGCTCTCCCTTCCACCACGGCCACCAAACCCACCATCTCTCATCCCACCAGGGCCACCAAACCCACCATCTCTCATCCCACTAGGACCACCAAACCCACCATCCCTCATACCACGGCCACCAAACCCACCATCCCTCATTCCACCACCGCCACCAAATGCACCATCTCTCATCCCACCGCGGCCACCAGAATCCCAACGTGTGCGGACACCATCACCATCGACAAGATCAGAACGGTTCATGCCACCTCTATCCCTGCCACCAGCACGTAAAGCCATCTCCCTAACATCCGGAGGCACTTGCTGATTTGCGCCTTCCAGAACTTTAACAAGATCAGGAGCATATTTCCAGTCCTGATCAGATAAAAAGGTGTATGAAACACCAGTTGCACCAGCCCTACCAGTTCTTCCAATTCGGTGAACATAATCCTCAATCCCAGTCGGAAAATCATAGTTGATCACCACTCTGCAGCATAGTGAGAACTTAAAATGATATAAATGGTCTACTACTATTTCAAATAAAAAAACAAGGGCATATTATTTAGCAGTACACATTGATAATTTTTTTTTTTATTTCCGAAGAAAACATCCAACACACTAAGATATCAAATGAAAATGAGGTCCTCACCTTATATCAGGTATGTCCAGTCCTCTAGCAGCAACATCTGTTGCTACTAAAATTGGGGTCTTACCAGCGCGAAATTGATTGAGAACCCAGTCCCTCTCACCCTGGGACTTGTCTCCATGAATAGCTGCAGCTCCAAAGTTTCGACCAATACTGCGTGCAAGTTGGTCGCACAACTTCTTTGTGGAACAGAATATAATAGCTTTAGAACCCCTTTCTTGGGATCTAAGAATCTGCTCCAACCGTCTCTGCTTCTCCATTTGCGGGACTACTTCAATGTACTGCACAAGTATTTCACATTTGGAATAACCACTTCAGTATTTAAAATAGGAGGATGCTAGTTTCACAACAGAGGGATCTTTGTTTAAGCAAGCAACACTTCCATTGCTAATTAGTTTCACTCAAGATTGATGCAGGAGCTAAAACCCTCAACAGTACTCACTTGTTTAGAGACTACCAAAATATTTAAACTTAGTTTCCACATAAAGCATGAAGAAACAAAAAGTTAGATGGATAAATCATGTTTGGCTATCTGCATTAGTGGCATGTGTCAATGTTTCAAATTTGATAACCATCTGGGATGCAATCGCCATATCATGTTACCAAAAACTAAGAAACACAAACTCAAACAATAAAGAAAGAGGGTAATACAATTAAGTAATAATGAGAATACAGTGTCATTGCCCGTTTATCATATATCATATTCAGATTTTACAAAATCGGAAGATCAATAATTGAAGGACACGTTTCAAACCAAAAAAAAATCACTTTTTAAGTAGACCATGGCAGCCTAAAATCAGTAACTAATTGCTGGGAAACACTGCTGCAGAGAAATACATAAGGGAAATGTGATGATAATATATTAGCTGGTTGCTTAACATGGGTATCCAGGCATTGCACATGAGTGTGGAAATAAACTGCTTCAAATTACCTGTGTGATAGACTTGTTTGCTGCAAGCTGATCAACGTTACCAATATTAACCTGGACAGGATTTCGAAGAAGATCACCGGCTATTTTTCGCACTTCTTTGGGCCAAGTTGCTGTGTACATAAGTGTTTGTCTTTGTGGGGGTATCTCATTTACAATCTTGCGGATCTGAGGTTCAAAACCCATGTCAAGCATTCGATCAGCCTCATCTAGCACGAGAAGAGAAACCTGTCTAAAGTCAATTCTTTTCATTTCAAGGATGTCATTAAGCCGACCAGGAGTTGCAACAACAATATCTGTTCCGCGCTCTAGTTCTTTCAACTGGTGAACTTTGGGTGCACCTCCATACAAGCACTGAAATGAAAGAGTTGATCGATATCTTCTTCAAGAATCAACAGAGTTCAAATGAGAAACTGTTCATACATCAACTCACCGTGCAAGAAACCCTTGCAGATCGACCAAACTTCAGCGCTTCATCTTGTATTTGTGTGGCAAGCTCTCGTGTTGGAGATAAAACCACCACTGTTGGGCCATTTTGAGGATTGTTGCGCCGTCGTTTAAGGTGGACAAATGCAGGAATTAGATAGCCCAATGTTTTTCCAGAACCTGTCTTGGCAATGGCCACTATATCCCTATTTTGCAACGCTATGGGCCATGTTTGTGCCTGGATGGGAGTGGGTGAAGTGAATCCCGCAAACTGAATCTGCAATACATGACCCCTAATGAATAGAGAGGAGTAACGGTGAACACATCTACACACACTTAAGAATTCCAAGCACAATACTAAAGCAAGTAGCATGAAAACTAATTTAATCTTTAAAGAAGAAAAGGGAAAGATAGAAAAATGGAGGAATCCTAAAGAAACACATGGGATGCAGTTGCTTACTGAAGCAACTCGAAGCAACAAAAGGGAGCAACTAAAACAGAAGACCCGGAGCAATAAGCTAGAAACCCCAGTCATCTAGTGGAATTTGTCTTAAGGGCCAACCACCCTTCATGAGCTATGCAACAGAGGCTCCAATTTCCATTTTGCAGCCTCAAAAACTCAGAACAGTTGTTGCCAAATTATGAGGATAGCATTACAGCGTACGACATGTGCTCCTCCTGCGGAGCAGATATCGCACCTGCGACAAGCGACAATCGATAAGCTTGTGGCATGTTCTTAAAATAAAAAATGGAAATGAGACGAAGCAGATCCTAAAATCCTTCAAATAACCAACAAGTGATCAAATTTGAGAAGAACACTTACCTCTCTTAGTATTTCTGGCGGGAAGCCAGTATCTTCAAATGTCATGAATGGAGCAGGGACATCACCACCCTAGACAATTAATTAAACCAACAAACTTCAGAATAACCAATGAAACCCCCTTGATAGCAAATGAAACGCCGACAAGTGTACTCCAGACTATATAAACCACAAAGCTTATACCAATGACTGACAACAGGAAAATAACATCAAATGCAAAGAATTCTATGATAAACCTCAACTAGAACTCAGAACACTAGAAGCATAATAGTCAACACAAGGCCCCAAAAAATTATAACCTGTACTACACACTAGAACTTCAATTGCAGCTACACCAGCCATCTGCTAGCATACCCCCAAAAAAGATGATGAACAAGCTAACATGACCACAAAGATAAAGGAATTTGAACCCCTAAACACCAATAGTCTAGCTATTCAGAACAACTTGTGAAAAGATTGAGTAAGAGGTTCAAGCAGAAGAAGAAAAGACATGACAAGATTCAAAATAACATGGCATATTCAATGATTTAAAACAATCCAAGCAATAGGTAAAAATAGCACGGTTATCTAACTCGTTCTTCAGTTACTTCAAAAAGTTTAAGAATCGTTTGTCGTGGCTGCTGCTGCCTCTTCTTGCTTCAATGTTATCAGCAACCACATTTTTTTGAGAATGTTTTAAATTGTTCTAGAACTCAGATTTAAGTACAATTCACACAAAACAGAAGTCCAACTGACAAAGACAAGCCTCTTTGACACTAACATTTTGCATTTGTGTTGTAAGTAAAGCAAGTATTGACTTGCATGGGCACAAATTCTGTATATTCTTAGTAATATTTTGCACACTTAACTTCAAACTTGCTACTGAGAGAAGTTCAAGAAAGTTCCAACTTCCAGTCCGTCATGCTCATCTATCAACTACTTATACATATTATAGGATATAAAGATACCATCCCAGAACAATATAAAAATGTTACACTGGCATCTAATTGTTCTCCTAGAAGAGTATAGATCACAAGTCATAGCCAAACAAGAAAGAAGAAAAATCAGAAAGACGAGATAAAAAATTTAATGAAACATATCCACTTGCTTGATGCCAAAAAAGGAATCAGTTAACAGCGTTCTCTAACTGCTTTTTAAAAATAAACTTAGGAGATAAGATGAGCTAAGGCAGCAATAATGCCATCACGACGAAAAGTTATCCTACTAGTCAGATGGCCCTCAGTGTAACACTTTTAGTTGTGCTTCGACAAACACAATGTCACAGCCATCACATAAATTGCTAGAAATATTCCCAAAGCTATCAAGCATGTATTACAAAAAATATAAATATACATATAGCATAATGAGCCCCCCCTCAAATCCCCTTCTCTCTTCTCAGATAGTTGAGTTCAATCCTAAGGGCATCCTATTGGGGGGGGTGGGGGATACACATAATGCTTTGTTGATTTATTTACTTAAATTTCAGTCTAAATGTAAGCAACAGCAGTGTTCACATATTCCTATATTATATTCTAAATACACCATTACCTAACATAATGCTAGTTCTACTCCATAACTATATGGCAACCACTGATCGATCAAAAAAGCTATAAGACAAGTAATTGGATTTCAAATGATAACGTTGCTCAAAGGTGCTAATTTAGAACATTGCAGAGAGAACATGAAATATGCAAGAGCTCAAAACAAGCCAGACTGACTGATAAACATGAACAGATACCATTCCTTTAGTTGAAGGGAAAATTGGATCAAAGCACAGATGATGATGATGGGATACATACTGTTGCAGTTACTTCATGCTTCTGCAGGTAAACCTCAACAGATGATGGATGAATGGATCCTGGAGGTCCTGTGAGTGCTCCAGGTGGCCGCATGAGGTTAGGATTTGAAAAAGGAGGGCCACCAGCTGCTTGACTATAGATATTTTGCATCGGAGGACCACCCATGCTATTGAACCCACTAGGAAGAGTTGGTACTGGATTTTGAAGCAGAGGATCACCCATTCTCATTTCCTAATGAACAATTGCAACAACAAATGTCTACATTTAGCGTCGCAGTGGTTAGGAAATTTTACAAGCAATGCAAATGCCATCCCAAAACATTCTCAATTGGAAAAATATTAACTGTAAAATATCTTAAAACTGCCTAGTAATATATATCATATTTAGCACAAAACTTCCCTATTTCAAAATAAGTATGAAGTAAAACTTCCCTATTTCAAAATAAGTATGAAGCAAATATGCTTCACAATGGAGTTGACTGGTTCTGGCAACATGTCATATAAAGTTATTAACACAGACAAAATGTATTGTGCGTAGAAAGTGATGATATAAATGGACCTGGAAAGTCGCATCTAATAGAAACAGCAACAAATGATATGGAAGTAACATACATGCTGATTTCTTGCTACAGGTATAGCTGCAAGCTTGGGTTGCTGAGGCGGAGGCCTAATTCGACTATCCATGTTACTGTTGTAATAATAGTCATTTCCTCCTCTTCCGAGTGTGTTTTCCTCATAACCCTTTGATCCAACTGGGGGTGTATCCAGCTCATGACCATGTGCCATACTTGAGCCCATCTGACCGGGAAAGCGTGGACCAGGCGGCCTCTGACCTGAATCATTTGTATTTTGCTGCCATTGACCCAAAGATGATGGTTGTTGGACATTTACAGAAGAACCGCCAAACTGCAAAGCTTGAGCAGGCTGAGCAGACATCTGAGGTCTGATAACAGAACCAGTCCCCACTTGCGGATTCTGAGCAGATGATGCACCAGTTTGCTGAACTTGTTGTGGCGAAAACCCAACTTGTTTACCTTGGGGGAAATCAACATCTTCCCTTTGCTGAAATCCCACGTTATGCTCTTGTTGATGAGAAAACTGTTGATTCTGCGGAACGTGCTGATTTTGCTGCTGTGGAATTTGCTGTCCCTGTGGAGGCAAATTTTGTGGATACGCAACATGCTGTGCCTGCTGATGAGAAAATTGATAACCATGTGGTTGTCCCATTTGTACACTTGGGAATGCTTGTGCTTGGGAGCCTAGTTGTTGTGGCATTATTTGTTGTACTGCTGGTTGAGAAACATGCGGCCCTGGCTGATTGGGAGTTTGTCCCATTTGCAATGGCATCTGATGACCAGGTTGCTGGATCATTTGAGACCGAAGTTGTGGCATAAAGGATACCTGTTGCATGGCAGGACCAGCTGGTGATCCTTGTTGCTGCCCTGTTGAAACACCTTGTGATCCATGTGGTACCTGTTGTGTTACTTGTGGATGTTGTGACATGTGTGTCATTTGGCCTTGTTGAGCAAACGCCTGTTGGTTCTGTTGGCCTTGACTATCATATTGTTGCACAGTGCTAGCTCCTGGTATAGGAGCCAACTTAGGTGCAGAAGCTTCCGGAGGTGGACCAGGCGGCAGTGGAGGAGGTAAAGCTGATGGCTTCTCGTACTGAGTAACATTAGTTTCTGGATTCCAGAAGTACAATAACCCAGTACTACCATCAACTAAGCCCTTCCAAGGTTGGGGTAAATTTGGATCATCGGGTGCATAACGAGGTCCCAAGGAAGCCGTAGCTGCCTCAGGAGTTGTCATACTTGAGCTACCTAAGGCAATCCACGGAAAAGGTCATATATGAATTGACTAAATATAATGACAAGCAAAGGGTATTGTAGTACATACTAAACGTGAATATGCTAACAAGAATACTATCATCAAGTAAATCAGATAATAATTAAACAGATATTTCCCTATGAAAACAATCCAAAGTCCTAACCAGATTACTGTTCTCGAGCATAAAAGGCCAAATGACAGTTTATGCCTATTGAGTTGAAGTACAAACTTAGCTTAAGGAGACATTACTAGCATTCTGAACCCCATTTCAGCTGTGAATAGTGAACATGAGTAGATAAACTGAAGTATTGGTCAATCAACTTAACAGACAATCCCCTCGTTTTGTTTCAAACAACTCAAAAAACAAAATAGCAAACGGTGCAAACTCATCATCATACACACCAAAACCAAAACGAAAAAAAAAAGATAAATTTTTTGTAAGAATTTCTGAGATTATAAGCCGTTCAAGCTAATCAGACCGTGCAAACTTGAATTGGAAGGACAACATGAAAGAGAGAGAAACAAAATAAAATAGATTTGCTGCTTTTAGATACTCAAAACCTATAAACATATCCAAAACGCACCACTTCAAGCCAAAAAAAATAAAAACTTTAATGGACCATCAGAACTAGGAAATTCAAACTAGTTCATGCATGTAGGAATCTTACTTCATCGCACAACCGAAAAAAAAAAAACAGGCAGATAGTAGCTGAGGACAACAACGAAATTGATGAACGGAAATCAAACCTCAATTGAGTAACCTTCACGGAAGCTTTGTGTACGGCGAGCTCCAGGTGCCGAGTGCCGACGGCCGACGGAAGAGGATTGTACGCTTAATTTGAAGTTTAGGGTTCAGGTCTTTCGAGAAGAGAATTGCCTGCTTGTTGGACTATATTCTTTCTTTAAATATGGACCTGTTGGGTTGGGTTGGGTTGGGTTGGGTGGGCTGATTGACCGTCTCGTCTTTCTTCTTCTAAACATAATCACTTAAAAATATATTTGCTAGAAAAATAAAATAAAAAATCAAACACTACTAATCCTTTTCCTTTCATAATTCAACTAGTCACTTTTACCATTCTTTTGTGTGATGAAAGAGGAAATTTACATTGAAAAATAAATAAATTGAATGCATAGTCATACAAAGAACTTGTTTGGGTCGTTTTTCTCATGCTCTTTTTTAACATATTTTGATTGTTGAAAGTATTTGTTGGAGTATTCATAGCTGATAATTATTTGATTCATTGTCAGTTAACAGTTATTTGATTTATTCTAACAATAGTTGAATCAGTTAGTATTTACTTGATTTTAAAAAAGGATATAAAAAATGTTTAGATAGAAGAATCTAAGTTGTCACCGTGTTATTGAAGTTTAACCGGTCTTTACACTGGTTATCTTTTAAAAATTTAGAACTCAAGATAAGTTATTGAAATTAAGGCGATAACTCAATGGACTGTGTCTTGTCTGTCAAACAAACGAGAAATTGATTGAATACATAGTCATTCAATAGAACTTGCTTGGGTTGTCTTTCAAATGCTCTTTGTTAAACATATTTTGATTGTCGATAGTATTTTATACTCATAGTTGACAATCATTTGATTCATTGTCGGTTAACAATTATCTAATTTGTTCTAACATAATAATTGAATCTGTTAGTATTTACTTGATTTTAAAAATTAAATGTGTTTTTTTCTAAATCATATATGATTTGTCAGATGCTCTGTTCTAAAATTTCAGACTTTTATTGTCTGTAGAATTTAAAAGGGGATATAGAAGATGTTTAGGTAGAATCATCTAGTTTGTTACAATATTGTTAAAGTTAAACCGATCTTTACACTATGGTTATTTTTTCATGAAAAACTTAGAACTCAAGATAAATTGTTGAAATTAGGGATATAACTCTATGGACTATGTCTTGTCTGTCAAACAAACGAGAAAATAATTGAATGCATAGCCATTAGATAGAACTTTCTTGGGTGGTCTTTCTCATGCTCTTTTTAAAACATATTTTGATTGTCAATCGTATTTTATATTCATAGTTGATAATTATTCGATTCATTGTCGGTCAACAATTATCTGATTTATTCTAACATAATAATTGAATTTGTTACTATTTACTTGATTTTAAAAATTAATGTATTTTTTCTAAACCATTTATGGTATGTTAGATACTTTGTTCTAAAATTTCAAATTTTTATTGTCTGGAAAAATTTAAAAGAGGATATAGAAATTGTTTAGGTAAAAGAATCTAGTTTGTTATAATGTTGTTAAAGTTAAACCGGTCTTTACCCTATGGTTATTTTTTCATAAAAAACTTAGAACTCAAGATGCCTTGTCTATCAAACAAATGTGAAATTGATTGAATGCATAGTCATTTGATAGAACTTGTTTGGATGGTATTTCTCATGTTCTTTTTAAAACATATTTTGATTGTCAATCGTATTTTATATTCATAATTGACAGTTATTTGATTCATTGTCGGTCAACAGTTATCAGATTTATTCTAACATAATAATTGAATTTGTTAGTATTTACTTGATTTTAAAAATTAAATGTATTTCTTCTAAATCATATATGGTTTGTTAGATGCTCTGTTCTAAAATTTCATCTTGCAGAATTTTAAAAGGGGATACGTAAGATGTTTAGGTAGAAGAATCTAGTTTGTTACGGTGTTGTTAAAGTTAAACAGGTTTTTACACTATGGTTATTTTTTCATGAAAAACTTAAAAGTCAAGATAGGTTGTTGAAATTAGGGACATAACTAAATTAATTGTGTCTTGTTTGTCAAACAAACGAGAATATTGATTGAATGCATAGTCATTCGGTAGAACTTGTTTGGGTGGTCTTTCTCATGCTCTTCTTTAAACATATTTTGATAGTCAATAGTATTTTATATTCATAGTTGACAATTATTTGATTCATTGTCCATCAACAGTTATCTGATTTATGCTAACATAATAATTGAATTTATTGGTATTTACTTGATTTTAAACATTAAATGTATTTCTTCTACGCCAATATGGTCTGTCAGATGCTCTGTTCTAAAATCTTAGATTTTTGTTGTTTGCAAAATTTTGTAAATGGGTATATAAAATGTTTAGGTAGAAGAATATAATTTCTTCTAGTGTTTTTGAAGTTAAATCGGTCTTTACATTATGATTATTTTTCCATGAAAAAATTAGAACTCAAGATAACTTATTGAAATTAGGGATATAACTCAATGAACTATGCCTTATTTGTCAAACAAATGAGAAATTGATGATCGTCTTTTCTTCGTGTGTCCCTTCGCAAGAGATATTTGTCAGGAATTTCTCAATTGAATGTATGGACAACATGTAATTCATATTGAGATATGAAAAATATACCAGCTCGAAGACTTTGAACTAAGGGTCCTATCATGAAGATTGGACTTGGTGTAGTGATTTACATTTGTATTGAAAAAACACTCAGATAATTTCGTAGTACTTGAATGTTGAATTACTATAATACCCCCAATTAAAAATACTTAATTTATTTTATTTATTAATTTTATTATATTGAAAGTAGATAACTTTTCAAAATAAAGGATTGTGACTTTTTCAATAAGTTGTGCCTTTTCTGAAAGGTTGTGATTTATTCGAAGGGATGTGCATTTTCTGATGAGTTGTGCCTTTTTTAAAGGGTTGTGACTTTTCCAATAAGCAGTGACTTTTTCGAAAGGTTGTGACTTTTCGGTTAAGGCACAATTAACACATATTCATACTACTATTTGGTAGCTATAAATAGAGGGGTTTCCTCACACTTTTAAACTACAATTTCTTTAAGTTCTCTACTCTTCTTCTTCTTCTTAAAAAATCTCAAGTGTTATTTACAAAAATTGATCAAGTTCGAAATTCAACATAATTCGAGGTACCTCATACAAAAGAGTTGGTAAAAAATTGTAGCAAATCATTTATCAATTCACACTCGTATTTTTTCTTACCATTTTCATGAGTTAACAGTGACGAAAAATTGTGGGAGAGACAATATTATTAAACAGATATGAAAAAAGGCATATGATCTGAGTAAGATATTTCTTTTTTGTTTTTTTATTTTTTATTCTTTTCCCTCAAATGTAGGAGTTTCTTACTAATTTTGCTAAAACAATGGGTATCAATGTAGTCCGTTGAATTATTAGTTTTGATTTTAAATTCACTATTTCAAAAATAGATTTTCACTTTTACTTATAATATGATAACATATCCATGATAATAATTATTTTTTAATAGATATGTATGTAAAAATTAACGGAGAAAGTAAAGTGTTGGTGGCAGGAGATTTAAATCAAATGGAATACTAGAGTGAATTTAGCATGAACATATATTTTCGTCTTCCTTCTTCATTGGCTATGTATTGTTCCATATAATTTTTCTTTATATCACAAGATACACTCCTTATTAGCTATATCAAAATAGATAAGAAAATAGTGACTGATCATAAAATGATCTTAAATCAAATTAATGATTCTATAAATAATACTTTAAATTAAATTCATCTATTAATTTTTATTATTGAAAAATTTAAATATTTTATATCATGATACAACTTCTATAAGATACTAGATACTTTCATTAGACAACAACTATATGATATGCATGCGGCAGAAAAAGGAGAAGACTACAATTTCACAAAGATAAGGTAGAAACTTAATAAAATATTTTTCACTATAGGTTATTCATATATTAAAATTAAATTATTCTACGGAAGTATATATATATAACCATCATTCATGATAACAACCAAGTACACTTTTTTTGATAAAATTACCTCACTATGATAGCCTTACTCAAAGATTAATTGAGTAATAATATTTTGTTATAGTTATGTTGCATATAAAGATAAAATATTGAAATACTTATGGTAATCCATATTAGTGTCATGCACATACTAAATTTCAAGTATGAATATTTAAGACAAAATTTCTACTTCAATGGTGTACATCATTTATGTTCATAACCTCAAGAGGAAAGGCTATTGGTGACATTTTTTGAATGAATATTTTTTTTTTATATTTTATTGGTTAGATTTGTTTACAAAATTGAGTGAAGTAAGACATAATATTATTAAAGAAATGTCACTTTCTCACATATTTAAACTTTGAATGTATTTTGAAATGTTTTAATAATATCTGGTCATTTTGATCTCAAAATACAAGTAACTCTATGACAATATGTATTAATAATTTAAAAACACTTGTCCTAGGTTTGTTCAATTATAATTATTTACTAAAAAGCTTTAATTTAGTACTATTAATTATGTTTTACAACATCATATACTACATATACGATACACATGTGCAACGCACATGCTGTAAATCTAGTATATATACAAAAGCAAACCCTCAACCCAGTGATGTGGCGCTCTCCAAGGAAAGAATGAATATTTTTTCCTTTTCTTTTA
>JAJOOF010008164.1:0-16526 GCA_029582545.1 Solanum lignicaule | reverse complement strand
ATCTTTTTATATACAGCTAAACAAGTTTCCGGTAACTTCCGAAACACATTTTTAGGAACTTTTTGGGTCAAATTCAAATATAATCATTTCATTAAGTCCTCAACTCCAAACTCACATGTGAGGCTCTAGTTTCACTCTATCATTTTCCGAGTCGTTACATCAATCTTAGAGAAAATTGATGTACCTTGCAATTGGTCAGGCAATGGGTACTTATTCCGAATGGTGACCCTATTCCATTGTTGGTAATCTATACACATCCTCATACTACCATCCTTATTCTTAACAAATAAAACTGGAGCACCCCACGGGGAAGCACTAAGACGAATAAATCCTTTATCAAGAAGCTCTTAGATTTGAGTCTTAAGCTCTCTTAATTCTACCTGAGCCATGCGATATGGAGGGATAGAAATAGGGCGGGTACCAGGTTCTAAATCAATGCAGAAATCTATATCCCTATCTAGAGGCATACTAGGCAAATCATTAGGAGACACTTCTCTAAATTTTGACACCACAGGGATAAACTCAATAGATAGAGACTCAAACACAACATCCCGAATATGAGCCAAATAAGCCAAACAACCCTGCCCTACCAGTTTACTAGCCCAAATGGAGGATATGATCTTAGCTTGCTTAGGCTTGTACACCCCTTCCCACTCTAATTTTTCTCTTCCCGGAATTTCTAGAGTTACAGACTTAGTATTACAATTAAGCATAGCATAATAGGGGGACAACCAAGTCATGTCTAATATTATATCAAAGTCAGTCATATCCAAAATTACCAAATCAGCCTAAGTCTGAAAACCCATAAACAAAATAAGAAAAACACGATAGACATGAGTGACTATGACAGACTTTCCAACTGGGGTAGAAACATAGATAGGGGCATCACGTATATCACAAATCATAGAAAATTCTGAGGCAAATTGTATAGATACATAAGAATAACTGGAATCCAGATCAAATAACACATTAGCCATTCGGTCACAGAAAAAAATGGTACATGTGATCACTGCGTCAGACGCCTCTGCCTCACTCTTGCCCGGAAAAGCATAACATTGAGCCCTATCATCTTGACGAGCTACTTCCCTGCCTGGCTGCACTGCACCTCTGCCTGCGTTATCATTTTCTCTACCCCCCACGGCCTCGCTGATTACCTCTTCGCCCACTTTGTGAACGTCCTGGACCATTATTACCATTTCTCGCGGGTACCACTGCCCTAGACTGCTGCTGCACGGAATCCGACATGTGCGGGTGAGGAAAATCTCTCCTTATATGTCCAGGTTCTCCACAGTTGTACTATGTACGATCAAAAGATGTGATGCTGCCCCCCGAAGGTGCGACTCCCTGACTATCTTGAATCAAATTATAAGGTAGAGTTCCCGAGTAATTACCTGTAGAGGCGGGCATAGCAGATTGAATTGGCTTGGCTGCAAATGTTGGTCTCCCTGACCCCTTGGAGTAAGAACCTTGAAAGTTATTCGAGTTCTTGGCTCTTTTAGCCAATGCCTTAGCCTGACCGTCTCGCCTCACCCCCTCAACTTTCTTCACAAAGTCTGTTACCTCATTAAAGCTACTCACTGCAGAGGTCATATGAACAGATAATACCTATAAACTCAAAATTTAGTCCCCTAAAAAATAAATGGATCCTCTGCTCTTCAGTAGTCAACAATTGAGTAGCATATCTAGACAAGACATGGAACTTGGCCTCATAAGTAGCAACAGATATACCACCTTGCTCGAAAGCCATGAACTCATTTTCTTGCGATCTCTCAAAGTCCTAGGCACATTTTTCTCTAAAAATAGAGCATGAAATTGGGTCCAAGTAAGTGGAGGTAAAACTGAAGATCTGCATTCCACATAAGCTCTCCACTACTGCTAAGCCTCACCTTGAAGTTGAAAAGTAACAAACTCAACCCCATGTTGATGGACAATTCCCAACTTATGAAGCCTCTCATAGCAATCTAGGATGAACTCACATGTATACTCACTCTCAGAACCATGGAACACAGGCAGTTTCAACCTCAAGAACTTAGTTAACATATCATACTCATTACCAGTCATAATAGGACCCAATAACGGACGGAAGAAAACATCATTACCTACATTCCATACCACCTTCGGGACAGTGATAGCAATAGGAGGATTGGCGGGAGCTTAAGTTGCTTGAACATAGGGAAGCACTTCACGACCAACCAACAATTTCAAGAATGACATGATCTGTTAAGCTAACACTGGGTCCAAATGAGGAATACCTGTAATTTCAGCTTGCACCTCTTCCTCTTGCCCAACATTTTACTCATCCTCAGCCTCTATGTTTTCCTCTTCCTCTTCATGATGCGCAAGACGGGCCTCATTTCTGGGAGCATCTCCAACCGGTGCTCCATCCCTAGTAGGTGTTGCCCTTCCTCGGCCTCTACCCCTAACTCTTCCTCTACCGCTGCCTCAACCGCGACCTCTTGCTGCAGATTCCTCGGCTGGAGCATTGACGGGAGCTACGGGCCTAACACCGTTGAACCTAGTATTAACCATATGCAGGCAGAAGAGTGAAGGAGGTTAAATACCAATCTAAATCGCCAGATACCAATTGGAATCGAGTTATAACATGAAAGGAGACAAGAGAAAGCAAATATAGTTCCTAAAGTCCTATAGCCTCTCGAAGAAAAGTACAGACGTCTCCGTACCGTTTCTCAAGACTTTACTAGACTGGTTTTGGCAATGAACCTAGGCTCTGATACCAACTTTGTCACGACCCAGACCATTGTGATTGACACCCACACTAAGTGCAACCACAATATACTGGTAAAATCACGCGGCTATCCTACTAAGTGCATCATACATAAGCCATACAATATAATAATAGCATGCATATACTGAACATATACAATATCATCAACATTTATGAACAACGAGCAATTTCACGATTCTCAAATATCACAGTTATATCAAGTCATTGGTCCTCTCATGGAACCCAAATCCAAACTGTTAGCATACCGGAACGTGGTACCCGATCCAATGATTATACCAAAATGTGGCAATCGATTCCCATAATTATGCCGAAACGTGGCAACCTATCCAAGTTTGTGTGTCGAAATGCAACACCATATCCATTCAACAAGCCACAATCACAATCACTAGTATATTCTCACAATCATACAAGCAAGTTATGATTTCATGGCAATAATTATTCAATCATCCTCATTTACGAATAATGTGATCAATAATGCAACATTCGCATACATACATGTATCATAATGAAGCAAGAACAAACATATATCACACAACATGAAATCACAATCATTACCTACCTCGAACAAAACTTGAATCCCCTAAGAAACTTGATTCTTCACTTTTCGGATTCATTCCGCTTGTTTTTGGTCTACAAACAATTAATTTAACACGGGATTCAATAAACAATAACTAATTACCCAAATTACTAACAATTCTATCAACCCTAGATCATACCCATGATCCTCATACCTAGATTAAGGCTTTTTCCACCATAATTTCCAGATCAAAACCCTTCACCATCGATAATTATCCATTAGATTACGTTCTACGAATCGAAAAATAGATTCGGGGAGTGAAAATCTTACCTTTAGCCTCAAGAATTGTGAAAAACAGTCAAGAAAACTCATGGGTTCATTCCTTAGCTCTCAAGTTCGAAAATTGCAGAATAAAATATTTTTGGGGTTTAGTTCCAACTTTAAGTCGCGTCTGCCCCGCCATGGCGGCACTCACCCCGCTACAGCGGTCCCGCCCTGGCGACAGAAATCCCGCCTATGCGGCTTGCACAGAAGCAGTGAGCAAAATTAATAATTCCAAGACCTCACAGACTCTAATTTCGTCCAAATCTAGACTAGGTTGGGAAATCTCAAGTTACTACGAAAAAGTTTTTCGGTCCAAAATTTTTCTCCATTGGCTTTTCTATAATGACGGGAACAGGTCGTTACATAAAATCACTTTGTACTTTAGATAGCTTGGGTGAGCCTCATTGCATTTCGGGGGACTTCATATTTATTTTCTAGTCAGTTGTGTTGAGATGTCGTTGGTCTTTTACCGAAATCCATCTTGAGTAATAAAGGTCTCATAGATAGATAAATTTGAAGATTCTCTCAGTATTTACTTTTCCTTGAGATAGTTTTACAAACTATTATACTTATGTTATTGAGTATTTTACAGACCGTTTGAGTAGAGTATTTACTTTGACTTTAAATGTTTAAAATTATGTTTAAAAGCCTATTATCACTTGAGTAAGTCTTCCGCTAAGTAGTCAGTCAAGCCAAAGATTCGGTTGGAGATCAACAATGGTTCTCGAGTGCTTGCCACATCTCGAGTGTAGGCTTGGGACGTGATATTTAGTGGGACAGTCTGATCCGACACGGTCCTGTTAACAGGCTTAAGTAATGGTACTTGATAGCTAGGACTGATAATTGTATGACTACAATAGTTGCATTTGAGCATATATATATATAAGTTATGGTGTTTTCTTAATAGAGTTGTGCTTGAATTAGTAAATTTCAAATCATGATCAAATTATCTATGCAAATCGGATTATGAATAACTTTGTGTGAATAACATTGATGAGATATTGGGTCTGTATAGGATATGATGAGTTGTTCGAGGGATAACAAAAGCTTAAAGCGTAGGGTAGTGATCTTAGGTGTATTTATGCATCCAATGCCTATATTTTACCCACAATTTAGCTAAATTTTGAGTATAAACTTATGAATATCCAGGTGCTTTATATATAATTATTGTGATGAGATAATAAATATGATTAGGTTGATTTCAGAAAAAAATAAAATAAGGAATGACTCAAAAGATGGATTGGAACGAAAAATGAAGTATCGTAGACTAAAACACAACTAAGGAGATTGTAAAAGGGAGAATACCACGCGATGTCCCCCACACCACACCAGCTAAGAAATGAGATTTCAATATTTAAAACTCATATGATAAACTTGTAATGCACATAGAAGGAAGTAGAAGCCCGATATGAACCCTACGACGCAGACTCCCTTACCCTATGATGGGAGTCACGTTGCAACCCTTTGTTCGGTGGACTTGGGAAGGAAGTAGAAATGAGATTGCAATTTATAGTATTTTCCATATAGTTTTTTAATATCAAAATTTTTTATTTAAAATATCAAATTAATGTAATCTAATTTAACTTTAAAAATTAATAAATTTGACTTTCGAAAAGTATTCTCGAAGGAGTGGATCAAAAAGAGAAGGTCTTAGTTTCACGAAGGATAGTAAATATTAATGTCATTTAATTGGATTTAAAATACTCTCTCTATCCTTAATTACTTGTTTATTTTTGAATTAACACACCTATTAAGAAAACAATGATTAACATAGTGAGTTTACCATTTTACCCCTATTAATTATGGAGTAAATGAATTAAAAATTTAAGATTTTGAAAAAGTTTTACCTTTTTCAAAATAATTAATTAAGGATATAATAAGTGAAATTAATTAACTAAGATTAAACTCACCACTCATTAGTCTATAAATATAAGAGTAACATGATGTTGAAGGTAACAGAGCAAGGTATAAGAGTTGTGAAACAACAACTGTTCTTTCAATTGGGGTAGTAAAAATGGCAGCAACCTGCAACAATGGCGAAATCCTCCATGTTCTTTTCCTTCCCTTCTTATCCGCTGGTCATTTCATCCCATTAGTTAACGCCGCAAGGCTATTCGCCTCCCGCGGTGTTAAAGCCACAATCCTCACTACCCCTCATAATGCCTTACTTTTCAGATCTACTATTGACGATGATGTTCGAATTTCCGGATTTCCCATTTCTATCGTAGCTATTAAATTCCCCTCTGCTGAAGTTGGGTTGCCTGAAGGAATTGAGAGCTTTAACTCTGCCACCTCACCTGAAATGCCCCATAAAATTTTTTATGCTCTTTCTCTTCTACAAAAGCCAATGGAAGATAAAATTCGTGAACTCCGTCCTGATTGCATTTTTTCTGATATGTACTTCCCTTGGACAGTAGATATTGCTGATGAGCTTCACATCCCTCGTATTTTGTACAATTTGTCTGCTTACATGTGCTACAGCATTATGCACAACCTTAAGCATTACAGACCTCACAAGCAGCCTAATCTAGACGAATCTCAAAGTTTCGTGGTTCCTGGTTTACCTGATGAGATAAAGTTCAAGTTATCCCAACTGACAGATGATCTGAGAAAGCCGGATGACCAAAAGACTGTTTTTGACGAATTGCTCGAACAAGTTGGAGATTCGGAGGAGCGAAGCTATGGCATTGTTCATGATACATTTTATGAGCTAGAACCTGCATATGTCGACTACTACCAGAAATTAAAGAAACCAAAATGTTGGCATTTTGGTCCGCTCTCTCATTTTGCATCCAAAATCCGTAGTAAGGAACTAATTTCTGAGCATAACAACAATGAGATCGTTGTAGATTGGTTGAATGCACAGAAACCTAAATCGGTTCTCTATGTATCTTTCGGAAGCATGGCTAGATTTCCTGAGAGCCAACTGAATGAAATAGCCCAAGCTCTGGATGCTTCAAATGTTCCTTTCATTTTTGTATTGAGGCCTAATGAAGAAACGGCGTCGTGGTTGCCAGTTGGTAATTTAGAGAACAAGACTAAAAAGGGTTTGTACATCAAAGGCTGGGTCCCACAGCTTACGATCATGGAACATGCAGCAACAGGCGGGTTCATGACTCATTGTGGTACTAATTCGGTTCTGGAAGCCATCACTTTTGGCGTGCCAATGATAACATGGCCACTTTATGCTGATCAATTCTACAACGAGAAGGTAGTCGAGGTTAGGGGATTGGGAATCAAAATCGGGATAGATGTATGGAATGATGGGATTGAGATCACGGGCCCTGTAATTGAAAGCGCCAAGATTAGAGAAGCAATTGAGAAACTAATGATCAGTAATGGTTCTGAGGAAATTATGAATATTAGGGATAGAGTAATGGCTATGAGCAAAATGGCTCAGAATGCAACAAATGAAGGTGGATCTTCATGGAACAATCTCACTGCTCTCATTCAACATATCAAGAATTTTAATCTTAATTAGTTTTCACTTTTAATTTGTTGGAAGACAGAAATAAGTCCTTGCATTGTAACTTTGTGTTTTTTTTTTTTCGTCCCACTTAATAAGCAATTACAATTAAGATGAAGGAATGGATGGATCTTAACTTGATCAAGCGAACCTCAATGATATTACAGATTTTCATGTATTATTAATGCAAAGGATTTCAACATATACAATAAATTGATTAATAGTATAATTCTCCCTCTATGTTGTACTTGTTATTTCAAATGACAGAAATATTGAAAATACTTTTAAATTTTACATCGATTATTGTTTCATCGATAATTAATGTATTAAAAATATACAAATGAAAGAATCCAAGCAAAAGTATTCAACCTCACCTACTATGTCTATTATTGAATAAATCCCAGTACTTAACTAATTTTGGGGGACAGATGTCAGGACCCGTCACTAAAGTGTAAATCCATGACAGAGTTTCAATGTCTTTTGTATTTATCCAAAGAAATGGTGAAAGCATACACCAAAGGTAGATGAGGAAATAACGATCCTAAGACCATCTCCAATTCATCTCTATTTTACTATTTATTCTCTATATTTAGAGAGTTAAATAGAGAATGAGCACTCTAAACCCATCTTTATTTTAGACTCTATTCTTCATTTTTAGAGAGTTGAATAGTAGTTCTCCAAATTTGAATAATTACTATTCACACTCTCTATTTCACTTTTTCAATATTTTATTATTATTTATATTATTTTCTAATTAACATATTATTTTACATATAATGTCATTAATTAAATATCTAATATTCATATTTCTTTTTAAATGTAATATAATATTTTTTAAAAATATATTATATAATATATACTACTTTCATCCCGAATTAAAAAAAATTTCTAATTTTCGTCAATAATATAATTTTATTTTATTATTAATTTTCACTATAAAGAATGCACAAAATTAAAATGAAAAGATGATAATTTTAATTTAAAAATACAATACATAACTTAATAATTTAAATACAAGATAAAACACAATACAATATATAACATAATAATTAATTTATCACAACAATCATTTAGTAATCCGGTAGGTCGTTTCCAAATTTAGCACTATTCGAAAAAAAAATTAGGGTATGATGGTAGATGAAAATTTCTGGTTTGAACAATTTTTAGCTAGACATAAAAAAAATTAAGGACAAAAATGCTTATTTTGAACTCCGTAATGCATTAATAGAATATTTATGAGAGCAACGTAATAATTCTGAAAGTTGAGTATTTATGTAATTATATTTCACTTTTATTTGAATTTATTCATTAATTTGTATATTATATAATATTTTCATGCAATTTATGTTATTTAGAAATTTAAAATAAAATATAATTTTATATTAAATAAAAAAATTGAAAAATAAAATTTTATATCACATGAAAATTATATAAAGTAATTATTAAGGAAAAAGAAAGAAATGATTTATATTATGAAATAAGAAAATAAGAATGAAATAGAAATAATAATATAATATTGAGGAGAGAGAAAAAGATTCTTTTTAGAGAGTAAAATAAAGAATTGGATTGGAGTTGGTTGTCTGGAAAAATAGAAAACTCTATATTTGGAGAGTAAAATAGAGTTTAGGGTTTGAGATGCCCCAACTCTTTTGTCCGTCACCATCAACACTTGTGGCTATAGTACCTTTTTTATTTATTTTACTATATAATTGATACTTCCTCCGTTCCATTTTATGTGACACCATTGGTCAGTCCCAAAAAGAATGTCACATTTCCTTATATGGTAAATATTTAAAGGTACAATTCCTCTTTTATCCTTGTTGGTCCCACTTAATCTTAAAATAATACTCCAATACATTTATGAGGAGAGAGAAAAGTGAGTCTACTTTTAAAGGGCAATTTGGTAAACATTTCAAAGTCTTCATTTATTTCTTAAACTCCGTGCCCGATCAAATGTTGCCACATAAAATGGGACGGAGGGAGTATAATTTAGTGACATATTAGGGATAAGGGTTCGAAAAATACCTCAACTTTGGTCGGTTTTGCTGTTGCGATACTAAACTTTCATAAGGACCTATTACCTCCCTAGACTATTTAATATCGTATTTTTTACCCTTGAACTATTTAATAATGTATTTTAAAGGTATATATGTGTCCACATGGACACATTACTATTTATAATTTTGCATTATTTTTTATGTCCACGTGGGCAAATATATATGTTTAAAATACGGTATTAAATAGTCTAGGGAGGTAATAGGTCCTCATGAAAGTTTAGTATCGCAACAGCAAATCCAACCAAAGTTGAGGTATTTTTCAGACCCTTATCCAGACATATTACTGGACATGTCTTGTTCACAAGTTCATAATTATTTTTTAAAAACCATATATAGCAACATTATTATGAGATAATTTTTTAAAATATATTATTTAGTAAGAAGGAAATTTGATTTGCGAATAAATAAATATTACATTAAGAGATATCAGTGATTTGATATTTTATATAATATTATAAGAAATTCAGAGCAAAAATCAAGATATATGTACCATAAACTTGTAGCAAAATATATTGAATTTTCTACCTACTCGAACTTGCCCTAAAGCAACTTCATCTCTCCTAAAAATGGAGTGCAATATCACAAACTAAATGTCATTTTTTGTGTGTTGCTATAAATGTGAGAAAAAGATCAATCACCTTTTATTTTTCTTTTCTGGTTCTTTTTGGTTGATTGCTGCGTTCTTTTTAATATGAGGAGAAGATTGACTTTAAAAGGAGCTTCTTTTCAAATTCTGAATTATCTTAATATAATTCTCTTTTCGGATCGGGCTAACAAGTAATCAAAATAAAAGATCAATCGCATGTTTATGAGTCTTTTGTCAACATATAACTTCTTTAGTATAAATAGCTATAGATTTGTACAACTTACGAGCTCAAAGTTTCGATTGACGTAACTTTCTGATTTGTAGGTTTTTTTAGAGTAGCCTATTGAATCGAGAGATGTGGTTACAATTTTGTAATATTCACTTGGAGATTTTTTTAAAAAAAATTCACTTGGAGATTAACAATTCGTTTAGTTATTCAAAAATGATGTTTATTAAGTTTTAATTTTATTTATAATTTTATGTGATAAGAATGTGTGCTAAGATGGGAAATGTTCGGCTCCTGATCAAAAATCAATTGTAATGGGGGAAACTTTATGATAACTTGTGGGTCTAATCAACACAAGACTTGGTACATGCAAAATAGCATGACCCCATAATGAAATGAGAAGTTTTGTTCTCATAAGCATTGGTCTAGCAATTAATTGAAGACGTTTAATCAATAATTTCACTAGGCCATTTTGAGTATGAACATGAGCAACCGAATGCTCAATTGTTATCCCAGTTGATATACAATAATCACTAAAAGTTTGGGATGTAAATTCACCAGCATTATCTAGACGAATTGTCTAAGTGCATAATTTAGAAATTGTGCTCTTAACTTTATTATTTGAACAAGTAATCTCGCAAACGCCACATTTCGAGTTGATAATAAACACATATGTGACCAACTTGTAGATGCACGTACTAAAACAATATAATATTTAAATGGTCCACATGATGGGTGAATGCGCCCACATATATCACCTTGTATACCACGTTCCAGAAATGCTACATCCAATTCTCACTTTGATTATTGATGGTCTAGTAATCAACTTGCCTTGAGAACATACACAAGAGAATTCTTTAAATTGAAGAATTTTTTGGTTCTTCAAAGAGTGTCCATGTGAACTCTCAATTATTTTGCGCATTGTATTAGAACTGGGATGGCCCAACCGATCATGTCAAATAATAAAATTATTTGAGTTAGTAAATCTTTGGTTTACTATGGCATGTGTTTCAACCATGCTAATACTTGTGTAGTATAAGCCGGATGAAAGAGCGGGTAACTTTTCAAGTATAAACCTTTTACCCGACTTAATTGTAGTAATATAAGGATATTCATTCTTTTCATCATTTGTAGTCTCACTATGATAGTCATTTTGACAAATGTCTTTGAAACTTAATGAAATTCTTTGAGACTTACTACAATATAATCCTTCATCAATTATCAATTTTGTTCCTCCGGTATGTACAAAGTTAGCCTTTTCGGAGCCTTCAATTAAGTTTTTTAATACCAAATATTGTATTAACATTAGCTTCCTTCATAATTAAAGAAGAGAAATATTTTTTATCTCTTAAAACTGTGTTTGTTGTGGCATTATCTATAAGGCATATATCATCATAATTTATTTTGGATCCAATTGATGACTCGGCAATTTTCATATTCTCAATAAAATTAAAGATATGTTTAGAAGAATATGAGAAACTAGATATATTAAAATTTTCAAGAGGCTACACTAAAAATATAAAAATTAGCAAGACATAGTGCTTAGGAAGAAAGACCAACATAGTTGCAAACATAAAAGAAAACAATAATTATTTATAATCTTATCCTCCAATAAGGTTATCAGTTCTTCAGTCAATACTATCATAATTTATTTTGGATCCAATTGATGACTCGGTAATTTTCACAATCTCAATAAAAATAAAAGATATATTTAGAAGAATATGAGCAACTAGATATATTAAAAAATTTAAGAGGCTACACTAAAAATATAAAATTAGCAAGACATAGTGCTTAGGAAGAAAGAACAACAAGGTTACAAACATAAAAGAAAACAATAATTATTTATAATCTTATCCTCCAATAAGGTTATGAGTTTTTCAGTCAATACTATCATAAAAGTCTTCAACTTTCAAATGAGTAATAATTGGGAGGCCTTCAAAGTCATCATCTTTATAAGCAAGATTCGCCTCAATATCAACATATTTATTTGAGGGAGCTGCTTTATTATCATCATCACAGAAGGTCAAATGTGTCTCCCCATTATTATCTTTTTTTTACAGAGGCTTGATAAAGTTTTACAAAATGACCAGGCGTACGACATTCATCAATGAAAAAATATTGGCTCTACCTCGAGAAGGATCATTTTGAGAAACTTTATTATTCTTATGTTTATTTCCACCACAATAACGATAATTATTTCGTCCTCAAACATGTCTTCGCCCACGTCCACGATCATGACCACGATCACGGTCACATCAATTATTTTGTCTTGATTCTGACTGATTATGTGCTGCTACATCATTCTCTTCAGGAAATAGAGCAGACCCAGTGGAACGGACTTCATGATTTCACATTAATAAAGTATTATTATGCTCAGCCACAAGGAGGCATATAATTAATTTATACTATTTATTAAACTCATTTTCACGATATTGTTATTGTAACAACACATTTGAAGCATGAAAAGTAGAAAAAAAATTCTCAAGTCATAAATAACAGAATTATACTCAGTTACAGTTTTAAAATCTTGAAATCGAAGGTGGATTCACTCATATCGAGCTTTCAATAATATCTAAGCTTTAGGTGGTCATATCGATCCTTTAAATTAATCCATAACTCTTTCACAGTTAAATATTTAGTTTTAATTCTTCATGGAGATGATGACAAAGAAAAATCATAGCTTTCACTTTATCTTGATTTGATGTTTTATTTCCTTGTTTAATAGTATCTCCAAGACCTTTAGCGTCAAGGTGGATTTCAACATCAAGAACCCATGACAGGTAATTTCTTTCGGTAATATCAAGTGCCACAAATTCAAGCTTTGATGAATTTAACATGATGAAAACTAAAGAAAAAGAATGAATCAGAAATGATAAAGATAACTAGCACTAAATTTCGGAAGCAAATAAATTTATGTAGATCCTTAAGATATACTCATATAAAACAAGTTGGTTATCAATTAATGTAACCACCAAAACAATGATGATACTAAAATTTTGATTAAATAATAGTCCTATTGCAAGATACATAAACTTAGTCATATAAATAAAAATTTAAGTAATATCATATGATGTTCAAGAAATATACTATAGTGACATTATTATTACTATTTATATATTATTTAAATATAAGAATAGCTATAAGAGAATTGTAAACATACTAAAACTACTATAACTCATAGAACAATAATAGAGTCGGATATATTAAATAAGGATTATCAAGTTAACTAACTAGAAATTAAATAGATAAGTAAAAACTAAGATATATAAGACATGCATTCATTATACCTGAAATAGAATTTGGAGCTCTGTGTTGATAACGTGTTATAAAATAAGTATTAATGCTAAGATAACAAGAAGGATGGATAAGAAATAGTATGTGTGGTATTTTTCTTTTCACTTACTTTTGTTTTTTCTCTTTGTTACGAAAAAAGGGGCATGTATAGTTGTATATACTTGAGCACCAAGTGTGATACATGAATATCTTCTTGCCATGTATACACTTTGGCACCAAGTATATCATATGATTAACTAATATACACCACTTAACATATCGTGTGTATAATTAACTTTCAACACATGAAATATTATTGTGGACATCATTTTACAACAATAAGTGAATAATTAGTACTCTCTTCTTTCACTTTTATTTGTTCACTAGTTCAAATGCCTGACTGGAGGTATATATAACAAATAAACTTTATATTAGATTAACAAATTAAATTTGATTATATTTATGTATATATGAATCACATGTATATCACAAAATTACTTATTGTGTATATTAATATAGTTTAAAAAAAAAATATAACTGTATAAAAAATAAACTACATGTATATAACAAAATTGTCTATATTTAATTGAATGTATACATATATTTTTACAATATGTATGTACATCTAAAATTGATTTAATGAATGTGCTATGTGTCTACATTCTTGTCATTTGTTTTGTATACATAAATGAAGATAATTGTATTGGACTCAATTATTCACAATATTTATATCTAAAAAGTTTCTCTAGTTATACATAATACATATAAATGAATGTATAGCTATTATAATGTATAAACTGATTGAATTTTGCATACATGTCTTGTATACATCTGCTGATTAATTTTAGAGTTGTGTACATAGTTAATTTTAGATTGGTATACAAGATATTCTTTGGATTGTATGCATAATCAATTTTAGATTGATATGTAAATATAATTAATTTTAAGATTTGTATACAAATTCTTTCTACCTGTGGAGTCTGATGTATATATCATGTGTATAAAATGAACTTGCTGCAACATTTTCAGCTTCAACAAAGTATTATGTACATTATCATATGCATCCAAATAAAAAAAGACTATTCAAAATGTGTGCAAATTAAACAACAACAAAACTAAATGCAAATTGTGTGCGACAAATCTGCAGGTGTATATGTAATATGTATACAAATATAGATTTTAGTAAAACTTAACAAATCAGTATGTGTATGCATTAGGTGTAACAACTCAAATTGCATATTATTATTATCGTTATCATCATACATTAATATCACACATTTTATGAATGTATTTACTTGTCGAGTTGTAGTTTTATAATTTTGAATTTGAAGTGTGAGTTGAATTTAATAAATTTCCTTGTATTATTGTACACTCTAATTTCCTTGAATTAATGACACTCTAATTAGTATACTCCTAAATTCAAGGAGTGGACTAAAAATAAAATACTCTCTTTATCCAACAATAGTTGTTCACTATTGATTTGACATACACCTTAAGTCCTTTCTTGGTGATATTAGGGTTTTGAGATCGGTCGACATCGAACAAGTTTTCAACCCGAAAAGCTCCATAGAGCAGTCGTATGCAGATAATACAAACATTATATAATAGGAGTAATATTACTGCACAACTCTTTGAATATTTTAAATTTAATGCAAGGATAAAATAGACACAAAAAGATAAATTATTTCTTGATTTTTCAAACTGGACAACTATTGTTGGATAACTATCTTTTAGTATAGTGGACAAACAAAAATGGACGGAGTGAGTACTATTTGAGCCTTTTTTCATTAATCAATATAATTGAATTGTTTAAAATTTAAGATAAATATTTACATTTCCCTAGTAAACAAGTCACGTGCTACAACAATATTATTTGAGTAAATATGAATATTTTACTTTTTAAAAGACAATTTGGCTCATTTGGCGTGAAAAAAAAAGTCATTGCATATTAAAGTACTGAATAATTCCCTTGAGTTGCGCTTCGTTTGTAGCTATAATTATTGCACACTCTAATCAAGGAGTGGACCAAAAACAAAATAAACTATTTAGTTGTACTCGTATAAAAAAAAAGGGAAGAATTTAATGATGCATGTGATATCACTAGAACATTTATTGCATCGTTAAAAAATATGATCAATATGTCACTTGGATTCTCTCATTAATAAAATATCAAATATTGTTTGAGTAAATAGATTATTTTTAATTCAAAAATCATTAAATAGAATATTATAAATTGGATTATTTTATCTTTAGCTTAAATTTATAGATTAATTTCACAAATTAAGTCCTCACTATTAACTTCATTTTGCTTTTTCAAGTCAAAATAGTGTTAGAGAGGTCAATCAATATCTGTAACCATTGATTATAGATTAAATTAAGGTTCAAGATAACAATAAATTCATTCATAACAATCAATTTTAGAACTAATTAATCAAATACTCATTTGGGGTTACACTCACATCATCATGTAGTTACAGTTTTAGCTACTCATATATAGTCTATTAAATAAATAAAGACAATACACATGTAGGAAAAGTCTATTTCAATCAAAATTGATTAACAAATCTGAGATCCAAAGCTTAGAAGGATGCAAATTATAAGGAAAAGTTCTTAGCTATTTTCTATCACTACAAAGTTATACAACTCTCTAGACTATTCTCAATTGAGAGAATGAAGAAGATAATTATACAAATTCCTATATGCTATCCTTGGAACCTTCCAAAGGAAGCAAGTACGTTTTTTTTTCTTTTTCCCTTAAGCTAATTCTAGTAGAATGCAAGTCCAAGATTGTTCAGCGTCAATTGCATCGCGGTTTCGGTCTTCAACACCTATGCTAGAGTCGGTTACAAATTCTACAACTTCAATGTGCTTAGATAGGTTTTCAATAGTCAATCTAGCATTTAGCCGATGAGACATCAACTGATCACTCCTTCATAATGGCAGCAGTTCCATCCTCAATTCTTCAAACTTGATTTTTGCCTCGGAATACATGCACACTAGAGAACTAGAGCTTTAATCCCCTCGATTAGCATTAAAATATAACAATAATTAATGAATTTGAGTCTGATGAATTGATAAAATACCAACTCATCAATAATCACTACTGATAATAATTAAGAGATTGAGTGGCGCGCGGAATTGGATGATAATAACAAGGCGAGAAAGTATATGTAATAATAGAATTGTAACTTTATTTATGAACGACTAAGGTAATTAATTAGGAAGGAAGGAATAGACGAGAGGGAATTGCTCGGATGGTAAGCACCCCTCACTTTCAACCTGAAGGTTAAGATATCTTATGTTTCTTTAAATTAAAAAAAAAATAAGGGAG
>JAJOOF010008161.1:0-37613 GCA_029582545.1 Solanum lignicaule | reverse complement strand
TGTTGCTACTGTTGGTGATCCGGTACTAATTAATACTACTACTTTTTTCGATTCAATTTTATATGTTTTTTCGAAATATCTAATCAATACTATTACGTGTAATGCAGGCGTTATTATCCCTTAGCGTTGCAACGAAACTTGCACAAGTGGATCCAAAATTTGCTTCAATTAAGTCATTGAATTACAAGCAAATGTTGTTGCTCTCATTAGGCACTGGCACTAATTCAGAGTTTGATAAAACATATACAGCACAAGAGGCAGCTAAATGGGGTCCTCTACGATGGATGTTAGCTATACAGCAAATGACTAATGCAGCAAGTTCTTACATGACTGATTATTACCTTTCTACTGTTTTTCAAGCTCGTCATTCACAAAACAATTACCTCAGGGTTCAAGTAAGTCCCAACTTACATAAATCTCACTAGCTAGTTTGCAATATTACCTATTTTACCAAATTTTGATGTATCTAGGATACATGGTCAAACTTAGGTGTAATTAGTTCTAGATACGTGGATTCGTGACATGGATCTCTAGAATCAGTGACGGATTCAGGATTTACATTAAGGGGGTTAAAAAAAAAAACGAGTAGTGCCTAAGATTTGATCTTGGATCCCCCCTCAACCACGGAGTCAATCTCTAATCTTACATTTAGAAGGTTCAAAATAAATATATAGACATAAAAATTCTTAAAATTACCTTAAATATACAACGAACGTAATTTTTTGCCGTGAACCCCCTCGTCAACCTCTAGGTTCGCGCGCCCATGTCTAGAATACATTAGCAAATCTTGCTCACTCTCTCCCATCTCGCTTGCCACTCTCCCATGTATTTGGTATCCGATGCATATACATGTGAATCACACCAGATGCATACAAATACATGTATCTAGTGCGGGTTGCATGTATCTTGGATACATACGAATCTCACTCGCCTTTCTCCCTATTTTTGTGTATCTGGTAGCAAAAATGCATGTATCTAAATAATTTTTTCTTAATATATGATAGAAAACTCTTAATAAATGGTAAGATACATTTAATTTTAAAAGTACATATGATAGTGAAGTATGTCTTATTATGTAGTTTTTTTCATTATTATTATTTTATAATATGCATGTCATATATGATAGTGAAGTATGTCTAATTATGTATATTTAATTCCAGGAAAATGCATTAATAGGCACAACTACTGAAATGGATGATGCGTCTGAGGCTAATATGGAATTATTAGTACAAGTTGGTGAAAAATTATTGAAGAAACCAGTTTCCAAAGACAGTCCTGAAACTTATGAGGAAGCTCTAAAGAGGTAAAACTATCGGTGCTTGAAATAATTCTTTTTTTTTTCATATTACTATATTTCGTCAATCAATATTATTCATATTAGTATTTTATTGCTAATTAAAATAGTTTATTTCGTTGTAGGTTTGCAAAATTACTCTCTGATAGGAAGAAACTCCGAGCAAACAAAGCTTCTTATTAATTCAAGGTCTCGGTTGTAGTAGTAACCTTACTATGCTAAATAATAAGCGCTTGCAATATTTATGATTGCACGCATTTAAGTATTTCAACCTCAAAATAAAAGGAGTTTGAGGGATAAATTTCAATAGAAATGTCTCTCTATGTAATGTGTGCTTGGATTATGTAATCTTTTGGTTGTGTTAAATATTTAAATAAATTATCATTATTTTATGCTATGGTATTTGAATCTTCTTTTCAAAGCAAAAAGAAAAAAAATATAATTTGAAGTGCCAAGTTAATATTATACAAATAATTATGATATGATATAAGAGATTCTTGAACTTTAGATATCCTAAATGAATGAGAAAAAAAATAGTACTACTTTGAGGCAAGTGATTTGATCCATCAGATATCAAGGTAAATTAACAAAACAATGTAATTGAAGTTAAATACACGAAAAAATATTATTTTTTTATTATTTGCACAAAATGTTAAGAAGGTATATTGACACATATTAGAAGAAGGCAGTGATGAGGTAATTTTTATTTTTTTTGGGGGGGAGATCCTATAATGAATATGAAATGAAACTAACGAGAAGAAAGAATGAGAGAATGATGAAAATGTTTAAGTGAAGATAATGAATAAAAAATTGACGACTAGCATTTTGATTTATTTTTTAAAAGAAATTTTATTCAATACTTGTTAATTTCTTCATATTAATGTGAACTTATATGCAAGTGGGCACCAACAATTAATCAGACATCCTTAATATGTTTGGCTAACTTCTAAAATAAATTTATGGTGAAAAGTCTTTTTTTGAAAGTGTTTTTTTAAAAAGTATTTGTTGGTGAGAAATAGTTTGTTTATAAAAAATACTAGATTCTTAAGGCCCGTGATACGGGCCCAATATAATTGATTATTAATCGTTATTTAACAAATATTAAAAGGTACTTCTATAGCATTCTGATCAGTATTAATTAATACTGATTCTGGTAAAAAAAAATTAGTATAAAAAATATTAAAATAACCATCAAAGAATATAGTGCATCATTGCATTGAATATTCGAGCTTGCTCGATCTGTTCAATTGAGACCTTATAATGCAATCACATTCTCTGGTCCAATTATTGTTTTTGTTTCTGTATTTATGATCTATTCACTAGGTCAGTCTGGTTGGTTCTTTGCACCTAGTTTTGGTGTAGCAGCTATATTTCGATTCATCCTATTTTTTCAAAGATTTCATAATTGGACCTTGAACCCCTTTCATATGATGGGAGTTGCCGGTGTATTGGGCGCCTTTGCTATGCGCCATTCATGGTGCTACCGTAGAAAATACTTTATTTGTAGACGGTGATGGTGCAAATACATTCCGTGCTTTTAACCCAACTCAAGCCGAAGAAACTTATTCAATGGTCACCGCTAACCGCTTTTGGTCCCAAATCTTTGGGATTGCTTTTTCCAATAAACGTTGGTTACATTTCTTTATGTTATTTGTACCACTAACCGGTTTATGGATGAGTGCTCTTGGAAACTCTCTTTAATGGAACTTTAGCCTTAGTTGATCGTGACCAAGAAACCACAGGTTTCGTGTTGCTCCTTCCTTAATTAAATATCTTAATTTTGAGTTTTGAATATGAAAAAAATTATTAGTAGGGAGCATTATATCCGAATGGGCCCTATTTCGGCGCACATTAGAATTAATCGAACTCCAATATGAATATTAAATAAAAAAATATTAAATTAACCCAATAATATTTTTAAGTATAATTGGTATTAACGATGGGTAGATTCATTTTTTAAGTTGTAAAACACTCAAGTCTAATATTTAATTTATTTAATTTTTACTATAATGACACAAATTTATTAGGATTCGAAGTTAATTTGCCTGTTAGATTGAATTATATCTTATATAAAAATCATGAATCATTATGTATTATCATCTTGAAATCTATCCTATTCATTTCAATTAATCTGTCATATTTTTCTTTATAATCTATTAAAAAGTAATGTTCCTTTTCTTTTCTTAGTTCCAACTCCACATAACATATTTAAGATCACAAGATTAACAGATATTTACTATATTTCACACATTTTTAATTTAAAACCACAAGATTAAAAAAATTTCCTTAATTTCTTAAACTTCATTTCAAGTCAAAATAGATCAAACAAATTGAAATGGAGAGATTAATATTTTTTATTTATCGCACACATAAAAATTCGAACTAAGAAGAATGTTTCATTATCACATGAAGTTCAATATATGTATAATTTATCTTAATGAACATAATTTTCTTAGCATGATACAATATATATTTTTGACTCTCTTTTTTTCATAGGCATTTGCTATTTTTGTCATCTCTTTCTAAATATTAATCTACTTAAATTTATTTACTTCTCTAATTAATGTATTGATTTTCATGTGTTTCGATTCTTAACTTCTTATTTAAGAAAAAAGAATAGCAATATTAACTAAATAAAGTAAACAATCTACTATAATTAATTAAATTTTAATATGCTTAATCTTAAAATTTAAATTATTTTATTGTCAGAATATTCTTTTCATCAATGTACGTAAATTGAACACGGAGAATACTTATTATTTCTCTTCAATGCTTGATTCGCAAAATTTTAAAACTATTTATTTTAAAATTTAGTGAGACTCTTAGTTTACTTTAATTTCATTTAATTTATCTATCCATTTTATTTATTAATTTTTATTGTTATGCTCCGTAATTAAAATATTTTTATTTTCATTTAATACATTTTAAATCATGTTTGTTTCTTTTTATATTTATTTTAGTGCAAAAAGTAAAAGTGTTAATGTAATATAAATTGAATTAAAAATGGGTCCTATCATGTTTAGATAGTACGGCCACTTGTGATATTTTTTGTGCTTTTCATGATAGGAAGTACATGTGGCCATCATAATAATAGCAACTTGGTTGGGTATTTGGGAAATTCAAAATTTTGTAGCAGAAAGTACAACTGTTCTAAGCTAATAATTTTGGTAAAATGACAAAAGTGCCCTTGGTCATCCTCCTCTTCACATTTCTATATAATATATATAATATAGATAGAAAAATAAAAATGAACTTTTTAGCAACAACTATATTTGATCAAATTTTTTAAAAGTATTTTTCTTTAAAGTGTTTTGCAAAAAAAAAATGTTTTGAGGAAAAATTTACACTTTTTTAGCTTCTGAAAACGGCTTCTAGAACTGTGTACTACAAAAAATATTTATTTTCTCTCAAAAAGTTAGCGAAACACTTCATTTTTTTAAAAATAAACTTGGTCAACACTTTGACCAGCTAATACGCTTAGTCAAACATCTTTTAAAAGTCAATTTTACCAACTTATATGATTAGAATTTGTTAGGAGTCAAAAGTAATAAGTTAGGAATTCTAATTATGATTTTGACTTATTTTTTGTTTGTTTTGACCTAAAAGTCATAATTAAGAATTCAAACTTATGACTTTTGACAAAATTTTGTCTTTTTGACTTTAAAACAAATGTTTAAAAATACTTTTATATTTTATTCAAACACTACAAAAATACTTCTAAATTATTTTAACATTTAAAATAAATCAATTCAAATAAGCTCTTAGTCAAACGCACTCTAAAATAGAAAAAGAAAAGAGTAAAAAATAGAGAAAATTAATCCATAGACAGAAAGTAATAAGGTATAACCTTAAAATTGACCAAATGTGCACACATTTGTAATAATATATATGGTAACACAAAACAAAAAATTAAGTAAAAAAATGTCTAAGAATTAATATTGCATAGGCGTTTCAAACATCATATCACAATAATTTCTTGAACCCACTAAATCATCACACCATAGGATCACATTAGTTCATTTAATTTAACATGATATGATTAATTTTAATTTATCAAATTTAATCTATATAAAATATTAAAATATTTCGACTAAAGTGGATTCATTTGAACCTCTTTTGACCCCGGTCCGGCTCATTTATAAATGTAATAATTGTTAGATTACTCTGCTAACAAATCCAATTACAAAGAGTAAATGACTATCCTGAACTTGAATCAGAGACTTTTCATGTGATTATATAAACCCTCACTTGTTAGTCGATGCTTTTGTACTCCAAAAAAGATAGTCTAACAATGGCAATTAGCACATCATTTTTCATTATACTTTTTTTGGTAGTAACATCTCCTGTGATGGGAGAAATGGTAACAATTCTTAGCGTCGATGGAGGAGGGATAAGAAGAATTATTCCGGCTACTATTCTTGCTTTTCTTGAAGGACAACTTCAGGTATCGATGTATCGTAATTATGTTTCATTTTTTTTACATATGTGTGGGTGTGGTATTACTATATATTTTTTACATTTGAATTGTAATTTTTTTAATGATTATCATGTTGGGATCGAAATAACAAGATGACGTATCAAAACTAATAATTAAAAATCTTTTATGACGATAAATCAGACAACAAATCTATTATAAGGATCTTGTATGTCCACAACCCGATCTATATATGAAAAAATTGTCAGACTGAAAGATTATCTCACAATCCTTCATGAAAATCTTCTTTAAAACTTATATCATGTTAATTAAGAAATAGTAATTGTCTTCCATGTTAGATTTATCATTATTAGACTTTGTTACGTGTCGAAAAAAACTTTATTGCGATCCTGAAAATGATTATTTTTGAGTCAGGAATTGGATGGTAAAGATACAAGAGTTGTAGATTACTTTGATGTGATTGCTGGAACAAGTACAGGTGGAATATTAGCCACTATGATCACTGCTCCAAATGAAAAGAATCTTCCTTTTTGTGCTGCCAAAGATATTGTATCCTTTTACTTTGAGCATGGCCCAAGGATTTTCCCACCTAGGTACATAATTATTTTTACATACTATTTGACAATTTTATTCTAACTTTTAACTTTTATACATACATGTATTAAAACATATCTGGATGTTGAGTTGTCCAAATATTATATGACATCTTAGCTTAGGGTAAGAAGTTTCACATCGATAAAACATAGGAAAGATATTTGGTATACAAATAAGCAAGTCTTACCAATTAATAACGCTAGTGGATTAGACCGTCACAAATGATATCAGAGCCGATCATGTGTCAGTTTTGTCGATGTAGCCCTGACCTCAACTGCGTTTAGGCAAATCCCGATAAGACGGGGGAAATCGTAGTGTTGAGTCTAGACAAATCTCATGCGGTGGGGTAGACCTCAGTAAGGACGTTGAGTCCATAGAGGGGATGTATGTTTCATCCCAACTTAAGATAAGTAAACCTCAGCAAGTAAGAAAACCTCAACAAGGACAATGAGTCCATAGAGGGGATGTATGTGACACCCCAACTTAAGATAAAAAGTCTCACATCGACAAAATACAGAAAATATATTGATATATAAGTAAACAGGTCTTACCAACAAGCTAACAATATCATTAACGGGCTAGGCTGTCACATATTATTTCCATTCTACAACATATGTGTATAGGTCAAGTCAATATCGAAATATGTTTTAATACAAAATTTTGGTTTCAATTACAGTGCGTTGCCTCCAATTTTTGCTCCAAAATATGATGGAAAATATCTTCACAAAGTTTTGCAAGATAAGTTGGGAGAGACTCGTTTGCATCAATCTTTAACAAATGTTGTCATTCCAACCTTTGACATCAAGAAAAATCAGCCAATAATATTCACTAAGTCCAAGGTAAATCTTTCATATATATATATTATATTAATTTATTAATCGGTTTAAAATTTACTCGAATTAAAATGAGTTGAGTTATAATAAATTAAAATATTTTTTTCTAAAAATATTTTAGCAAGAATGGGTCAATTTTTCTACATATCAGTTCAGTTTTTTTAATAGGATAAGTCAATAAATAAACGGATCAATGACCTGTCTAAATTTGAATGAACCAAGCAAATTATATTTTTATGAGCTAATTTTAGAAATAATTATGTAATTAGACAAATTTATACTTATACACAGTTAGCCAATTCTCCTGAGTTGGATGCAAAGATGTGTGACATATGCTACAGCACGGCTGCAGCTCCAACATATTTTCCACCACATTATTTTGTCACTAATGATGCTAAAGGAAATCAAGTTGAGTTCAATCTTATTGATGGTAGTGTTGCTGCTGCAAATCCGGTACGCAATTAGACATACTTCACTATTATATATACTATTATTATCTGTACTTTTCAAAATACTACATATCTTATCATCAATTAAGAGTTTCATACGTATCTTACACTTAGATACATGTACTTTTGTTACCGGATATTTAAAAAATAGGGAGAGAGACGAACGAGATTAAGGAGGGAGGGAGGCGAGCGAGATTCGTATGTATCTCTGTAAATCACACTAGATACATGTATATGTATGTATCTGGAGTGATTCGCATGTATCTGGAGTGATTCGCATGTATCTGGAGTGATTCGCATGTATCTGGATTAGCATATAAATGGGAGAGTGGCGACCGAGATAGAAGAGAGGCGAGGGAAGCGTGCGAGGTTTGCTATATGTGTATCTCAGATACATGTGAATCCACTTGAATACAATGTATCTAGAACAAATTACACATAAATTTGACCCCATGTATCCGAAATACATGTATCTAGAGCAAAGACGGACCCACATGGTTTGGTGGTGGTGCACGTGCACCTATTAACTTCGAAAAAAATCATGTCTATATATGTATATTTATCTTTGAGAAACTGATAGAAAATAGGATATAATAAACTGTACATCCATGAGAAACATATGAGTGTCTTTGTGTTGTTTGTACAAGATTAGAAAATCACCCGCAAGACCAGAGTTCAAATCCAATTAGTGCCTTAAACTAGTGAGATTAAATATATCCTCATTAAAAACATGGTCTCTAGCTATCTATATTTTTGTTCTATTATTAATGATACAAATATGTTCTTACCAAGTATTTTTGTTATATTATTAATGATATAACTATGTTCTTGCCAAGAATGAGTGTTATAGAGAGGTCTGACGGTAAATATATATACAGGCCTTAGTTGCACTTAGCGTGGCAACCAACCATTCGACGCAAGCGGATCGAGCATTGTCATCAATTAAATCAATAAACTACAATGAAATTTTGCTACTCTCATTAGGCACAGGCAATGCTGCAGATTTTTATACAACATATACAGCACAAGAAGCAGCTAAATGGGGCGCTATTGAGTGGCTAATTCATAATAAACATTCAAGTCCTTTTCTACAAATTATGTCTTCAGCAAATTCTTACATGAATGATTATTACATTGCTACTGTCTTTCAAGCTCCTAATGATCAAAAAAATTACCTCAGAATTCAAGTAAGACCATCTCACTTAATTATTTACTTCATCGATCGCTAAATTACTCGTAGCCTGGAACTATACATGAGGGTGCAATGGGGTACGTTTAATTAGATTCCTTTCGTTAGAAAAATTATTCTGTATATATAAGGTCAATACAATTTGTGTATGTATAAATCCCCCGTCAAAAGTTATAGTTCTATACCCTCGTAGCCAATAAAATTTTGTGATAATTCATCGCTAAATAGGATGGATATCTAAAGCGTATACAAGGAATATAATAAGTGTAGAACTAATATATATACATGGTATAAATATTGAGTATATTTTATATATGTTCTTAAATAATTAATTGTTCTTTATTATATATGATATAAAAAAAATACCAGGAAAATGCACTAACAGGTTCAACTACTGCAATGGATAATGCTACAGAGGCTAATCTGAAATTATTGGTACAAGTTGGTGAAAATTTGTTGAAGAAACAAAACTCCAAAAAGAGGATCCTGAAACTAATGAGGAAGCTCTAAAGAGGTAATATACATATATATACTCGGTGTAATCTTCAGAGTATGTTATATACGTTTTTATTTTCAAAAATATTCTTTGTATTAACTTTGTATTCTGTCAAATTAAGACGCATAAAATGAAATGAAGGGAGTAGAAGTAGACTTTTACTTGTATAAGCTACATATTAGGGTATTTTACTTTCTCAATAAATTTATTTTTAAATACTAATTATAATACTTTATTTTTTTTGTAGGTTTGCAAAATTGCTCTCCGAAAGAAAGAAACTCCAAGCAAATAAAACGTCTCATTAAATATTTGTGATTGCATGTGTCTTGTGTTATTGTAGAACTATTTAAATATTTCAACCTCAAAAATAGAGAAGAGATAAGAGATAAATTTTTATACAAATATACCTCTATGTAATATGGTTGATTTTTGTTGTGTTAAATAAATAAGATTATCCTTCTAAGCAAGAAAAGAAATGTTCTTATGAGATTTGAATCTTCTATTTTTCTAAGCAAGAAAAAGAAATATATGTGATTTTCTATGATGACATTGGAACTTACTTCGAGGAATCATGTAAGAAGGTAAAGTGCAGATAAATATTGAACTTACTTCGAGTAACCATGTAAGAAGGTAAAACGTAGATAAGTAAATCAATATATGTAAATCATCAAAACCCCGTGTAATCTTAAGGATAGATACAAAGATCAAGATAGTTCCTAATTCCTCTTCTTTTTTTGTGATGAGAAACTTCATACTTCTTCATGTCCACTTTTGTTAAAGATTAAAGTAAAAAGTCTCACATTGGTGGTTAATGAGATGAGTAGACTCCTTATAAGGCTTGAACAATCATCTTCCTTTGAGCTAGCTTTTTGGGATGTGAGTTAAGCCCAACACCTAATTTAACATGGTATCAGAGCAGAGCTCATCTCGCCGAATGTTGGGGCCATAAAAAATAAAAAATTACCCAAAATTTTCCTACGCACCAAATGCTAAGCATTGGGCGTGAGGTGAAGTGTTAAAGATTAAAGCAAACAGTTTCATATTTGTGGTTAATGAGATGAGTGAACTCCTTATAAGAATTGAACAATCTTCCTCCCTTTGAGCTTAGCTTTTGGAGTGTAAATTATAGGACTTGACCAAACATCTCACGACACGAGCTGACGACAGCCATATGGCAGCACTTGTATGAAAGTAAGTACCATCCCATTAAGGACATGTTTTCTTGTTCATACGTCAAGGGCTGGTAAGATTTTGCTTGTTGTATTGAATTAAACCATATGCTCCACCGCTTATGCAGGGCCCCGTCAATTCCTTTGAGTTTCGGTATTGCGACCGTATTCTGCAGGTGGAGTGTTTTAGGTCCAAGACCACCTAATTTAACAACTTTATTTAAAAATCTAACAAGTTTAAAATATTACACTTCAACTAATTCCACTTAATTTTAATCATATTTTTAAGTGACTCCTTAATCAACTAAGAGTTGACATTTCTTTCATTGCAAACTCAAAATTTCACCAAAAAAACAAGAAATGAACTTGTTATCAATCAATCTTTTTTCCTTGTTCATCTTTCTTTTCCCACCTTTAATCTACATAATACTCACTCAAATCAAAAACTCAACATTCTTGAAAAAACCCCAAAATCTTCCACCTTCACCATTCCAATGGCCAATAATAGGCAACATCCCAAATTTCATCATAAGCAAAAAACCCCATATCATAGTCACAAAAATATCCCAAACTCTTGGCCCTTTAATCTCATTAAAACTAGGAAATCAGCTTGTAGTCTTTGGATCTTCACCTGAATCTGCTATTGAAATCTTGAAAAATCATGACAAACAACTCTCTGCTCGTTATGCACCAAAAGCAACACCAATAAAAGAATCAGATCTTAAGAGATACTCACTTCTTTGGTCTACAGAGTGTAATAGTCACTGGAAATCTATAAGGGTTTTGTGGAAAACTGAGCTTTTTTCAAGTAAAGCTATGGAATCATATGCTGAAAAAAGGGGAAAAGGGGTTGTTGAAATGATGAATTTCTTGAATTTTAAACAAGGTAAAGTTGTGAAAATTGGGGATCTTGTTTTTGGTAATGTTTTTAATGTTTTGGGGGAGATTTGTTTTTCAAGAAATATGGTTAAGTTGGAAGATGAGAGAGTTATTAGTGAGATGAAAGGGAATATTTGGAGGTTTATGGAGTCTGGTACAACTCCAATTTTAGCTGATTTTTTTCCAATTTTTGATGGAGTTGATATTCAAGGTAAAAAGAAGAAGGCAAAGAAGTGTCTTGATAATTTGTTTAAAATTTGGGAAGGGATAATAAAGGAGAGAAGAGAATCTTATGTTGAAAAAAATGGGGATTTCTTGGATTTAATGCTTGCTAATGGATTTTCTGATGATCAAATCAATTACATGCTTCTGGTATGTAAAACTTACTTTTCTATGGTATGTTTATTTCTTTATATTTTGAATATCTGTACGGAAGTCGTAGGTGTGTTGGCACAAACCTATTTGTTGAAAGAGAATGCATGTTTTTTCGTGCTTAACTATTGGTTTTTCACTTTTCCTACTTGATATGTGATCATTTGTTCCCCTTAACATTCAGCTAGGAAAAGGGAACAACCAATAGTTGACATGTGATAGTATAGATAGAAAAAGAGAATATTTGATAATTGAAGTGTGACACTGTGAAGAAAAAGTGATAGTTAGAGTGACTTTTAACTTTTACCATTAACTATTTTTGTCATCAAAGGTAGTTTTACTATCAAGTGTCAAAATACCATGTTGCTCGAACTCTTAAAAAATATCGATGGGTATGTTGGATACTCTAAAAGTAGTGCTTTCTGGAGAATCCGACATGGAGTGACAACAATTTTGGAGAGTCGGAACAACATAGCTTGATACCAATTTTATGAATTCAGTTACATATTTGATATAGTTGACTCAACAACATCAACATTACTCGATATGATCCCATAGGTAGGATGCACGCATCCTTACTCCTATTTTTGTGTTGGTAGAGGGTTGACATAGTTGACTCAACAACATCAACACTACCCGATATGATTCCACAAGTAGGGTATACACATCCTTACTCCTATCTTTGTGGGGTAGAGAGTTGACATAGTTAACTCAACAACGTCAACATACTCGATATGATCCCACAAGTAGGGCGTACGCAGACGTTACTCCTGTAGAGAGTTGACATAGTTGATACTTTTCTTTAAAATGTTTTGTAGGAAATATTTCCAGCAGGAACAGGAACATTGACATCCACAATTGAGTGGGCAATGGCTGAGCTAGTGAGGAACAAAGAAGTGATGAAGAAACTCAATTCTGAACTTCAAAATGGATCAATAAACTCAAACACCATTCAAGAATCAACAATATTTCAACTCCCTTATCTAAATGCTTGCATTAAAGAAGTCTTAAGGCTACATCCACCAATAGCATTTCTACCTCACTATGCAAGTGAAACATGTCAAGTTATGAACTACACAATCCCAAAAAGTTGTCTAGTTTTTGTGAATCTTTGGGCAATTGGACATGATCCAAACCTTTGGGATGATCCATTTTCATTCAAGCCAGAGAGATTTTTGAACACAAATATTGACTATAAAGGTCAAGACTTCGAATTCTTGCCATTTGGTGCTGGAAGAAGAATGTGTCCTGGCTTGCCCTTTGCTACAAAACAAATGCATTTGATTTTGGCTTATTTGGTTTATCACTTTGAGTGGTCTCTTCCAAATAATGGTGATCCTTTGATGCTTGACATGAATGAAAAATATGCGGTGCCATTGCAGAGACAAAAGCCTTTGCTTCTTGTTCCTACTAGCAAGTGATAGTTAAAAAACACAACCTAAATTATTACTTTCTTGCGAGTTTCATATCTCACACACTTAAGATTTGTACATATGTATTTTACAAAAAAGAAATATCTATTGATATAGAGTGTGTTTGGTATGAAGGTAAAAATGTACTTTCACGGAAAGTGTTTTCTTAAAAAATATTTTTTTTTGTGAAAAATAAGTGATTTTCTTATTGATATTGTGTTTGATATGTATAGAAAATATTGTCCTGAAAAATATTTGTGTATAATTTAGGCAAACACTATAAAAGTTGGAGGGATGTGTGAGAGGTCGAGATGGAGGGTAGAGTGTATTGAAAGGTGGGGGTGGGGGTGGGGATAAAAGTTAAAAATCAACTATTTGGAGGATAAATCGTGCAATTTTATGAACAAGCCGCTTAACAAGGCCTATGGACGAGTCCGATGGGTTTTTATGGACATCAACTCAAAATCAGACATAAACTCCTCTCAATATCTTGATTCTTTTGAGATATATTATTTACTCATAACAATTCACTTTTACGACAAATTAAATTTTAAAATTTAAGCTTCGAAACTCTTCAATGGTGAATTTCAACGACAACTCGTTGAATTTCAATGGTGAAGTTTTGAAATTAGTGTTATTGGGGAGGAAGCAATACTAATATGATGAAGATGGAAGAAGCAATACGCAGAGGCACATATATTTAAAGGGCGTCAATACTCAATAACATCACTTGTTGAAATATTACATTTTATAGTTAAATAAAAATATATATTTTATATTAAACGACCTACTCATGTGACTGCCAAGATATATTTTACATGTAACATCACTCATCAAAATATTACATTTTATGTGCTTTCTATAAAGATATTTCACTATAGTAATAGTGAATATTCCGATAAATGACATTATTATAAAGTGATTTAACTATATATACAATAATGTCTACGTAGTAGATAGAAATCATGTCAAACTTTAATAACATATATAAAACCTGGAGATGATCTTTTTTATTTTAGTTGTAACCAAAAGCAATACTAACAACTAGGGTAACATTACAACTTTGAATTATTTGTATATAATATAATCATTCTACATTACTCTCTCCGTCTACTTTTAATTGTCATGATTTCCTTTTTTAAAGTCAAACTATAAAAACTTTGACTAACATTTTATGATGTATTTTTTTATCATATTGATATGCAAAAAACTGCAATTTATAGTACCTATCGTATATTTTTTGAATATTTAAATTTTTCGTTTAAAATATTAAATTAATGTAATCTAATTTAACTTTGAAAATTAGTCAAATTAAATTTCGAAAAGCGCAATATGATATTAAAAAATGAACGGAGGAAATATATAGTAGATAGATATAAAAAGGTGCATATGGTCCCCTGCATAGAAAAGTAACATCCCTCAACTAGTTCAGTCGAATTCAATATAGCTTTTACTTAAATAACGTATTTGTCTTAAAAAAAATTAGCATATTCAAATATCTAAAATTCGTAAATTGAATTCTGACTTCACCGCTATCTATTATAGACCCACCCCAACCCTAAAAAAAAAGAAATAGAAAGGAAACCACTTGGATTCATCATTATACAAAAGTTTTAGGGTACCTTTTTCTTCTTCATCATTAATTTAAGATAGTTGTTTACCCACGCCTAATTTGAACAATTATTGCACCCTTGAACTAATTAGAAACTCACTTTTTAAAAATAGTCATTTGGTTATGAATAGAACGAGAGATAAAGTGTGTTGAGCTGAATTTGAACATGTTAAAATAGATTGAGTTAATAAATAAACGAGGTTATTGATCAGTTCAAAAGTTACTTTAGTTGAAATAGACTAAAATACTAGATATCCTATTCGAAAAAGTATATTGTATATAGAAATAAAATACAAGACTCAAACACAATATGTATAAGTGGAGCACGTAGTCATATAGATGTTTATAATCAACTTTAATTGCTTTAGGTCATATTTAACATTTTTATATATTTTTAATATTTCATGTCTCATCAAATATCGTCATATAAAATAAGTTAGTAAGGAATAATTCATTTCACATAACTTTGTAAGAATAAAACTACCTTTGTTGAATGAATTGAATGTTTATCGTACTGCATGACATCAATTATTCAATGCAGCCCAATAAGAGTTAATTAATTAGAGTAGCTCACTTATATTCCTAGGTTGGCTAATAATTTATGGTGTTCAATTACTACCTTGTACTCCATATTTTATTGGTTTATTTCTTATAAACATCATCCTTTACGGGTAAGGATAGGCATGGTATGGTATATATCGAATTATTACATCATATCGAAATTTCTAATATCATAGTTTTGGTATTATGGTATTTGGTGTGGTATATAGTATACATTTTAATTTTTTTGGATATTCAGTATGATATTTGGTATTTAGAAATAACACACACACATACCAATTTATCATATCGTAGAATGCCAAAAACCGAACTTCAGTATACCGAACCATACCGATTTAAATTGATATCGTAATGATATAATGTTTTAAAGACCGAAATTACAAAATCGAAATTTTCAAATATCGTATTGAGACTTCATGATTCTCAACCACTTATAGGGGTTGCTCCGTTTATAGATCAGCAACGGATACTAGGTAACTTATCCATCAAGGTTAGGATAAATGGGAAGAATCGTATAGTATTTTTTGTCTCCGCTGAAAATTAAATTTGAGACTTCATGATTCTCAACCACTTCCTTGATCATTAGGCCACACCTTAGATGCATTTATGATATTTTTGTTATTTTATCTCAAAAAATAATTAATTTTGAAATTATTATTCCATTATTTGATAGAGATCAATTGATGTCCCTATCTACACTTTGAGAGTGTGACAATGTTATCTAGGCTTTAAAAATATTTATAAGCCACAATTTGTTGGTTGAAATTTTACAATTTTGCTTTGCATATATCCAATAATCACATGCATTATTGCGATTCTGATTATTAATTTTGAATTATAGAATTAGTAAGTAATAAGATATAAAATAGTATTAAATTATAATTTTTAAACTATTTATATTTATCTAATATACCAAATTATCCATACAATTTTTTAAAATTTAATTTTTTTCGCTCTTATATTTACTTTTCATATCTATTTTGAAATGCTTCAAAGTAAATTGAGCGTTAATTAAAAATAATTTCAGCAGTGCCGGAACAACTTAGGTATAGGGGGGTCAACGAAGCTCAAATGGTAATGCAAATGTGTCGTATGTGTATAGTATATAGCCCCTCGAACATGCTCTTTGTATAAGCAAGCAAAAAGTTAGTTCTCTGAATGGATGACTTAAATTAAATGGGAGTAGAATGGATGACTTAAATTAAAAGTTAGTTCTCTGAATCGATATATCGTATGACGTAATGGACTCTAAACTCCCTTCGTGTGTTTACTTCTTCATATCTAAAAATCTATATATCTGTTGTTGTTGTTGTTGTTGTTGTTGTTAGTTTCTTTTCTTTTTTTTCAAATTTTCTTTTTCTTGTTTTTATTTTCCTTGAAATTTGGACCAGAATTCGTGCACACAAAAGGATATTTGGTGTTGGTAAGTCGTTTTCCCATGACATTGGGATATGTGGTTCAGTCAAAAGCTAAAGTAATTAAAGGCCTTACGCTTTTTCTTTTTAAAAAATAATTAAAATGTGAGAAATACTATAATAATAAGAATTACATATATATCTATATATATATATGAAAAAAATAAAGACTTCTTAGTTCAACAAATAAAAATGATGATGGATAGTTCAGGAGTCTAAAGAAAATTAGAGGCGGCATAGTTAGTTAGTAAAATTATAATCCAATTAATTCATTTAAGCTTAAGCAGGTTAAAGATCCATTTATTTATTAGTTCAGCTTATTAAATAATGAACGAATATAGGCTCAAACTGACGCATGAAGAATTTTGTCAAATAATTTCAAAAGACAAATCAGAATATAATTTATAAATTTTGTGTTTAAAAAATGTATAAAATCAAGATTTTAAAATTTCAAGTCAAGCTTTTGGAGAATATAAATTATCAATAAATCAAGAGCCAATAAATTATCAATAAAGATTTATTTTTATCAAAATACGCATTTAATCATAAAATTTAATTTAAAAATATTTTCAATTAGCCAGTTTTTAAGTTTTTTTTTTTTTGAATTTTTACTTACAAAATTTTAATCTAATATATAAATAAAAATACATCCAAACAATATTTCAAATTTTAAAATTTTCAAACTTCAAAAATTATGACCAAACAAGAGGTGCAATTATGGTATCCAAAGCTGTAAGCATCACTTACCTCATGCATGACTAGTTATTTCACTGTTTACACAAAAAGTTAATAAACTTTGTGGATACTTTTATTTCATGAAATATGCACGTGCTATTTTCTCATTATTATTATTTTTGTTTTTGGATAGAATAATTTAAGAGATTCTTATATTTATTTTGAATTATTAAATTAATTTTTATACTTCACAAAGTTTTATTTAGATCTCTAAATATAATTAAAATAAATATTTCAAATCCCTCTAATCATGTGTATCTCTCAAACTTGCTAATATTAGAATCGAAATCAGATAAAAATATGCTACATTAATTTTTTCCCTGATTTGACTATGAATAGTGAAATTTTTCATTTCTCAACAAAAATTACTGATATGAATAGTGAAATTTTCTAATTTGGATCTTTTTTAATACATGATTAGGGAAATTAAAGAGCACGGTGTGAAGTGAAAATCAAGAGATTTTGCTAGATTTTTTTGTGGGGTAGTATTTTAATTCTTAATATACATTTGTAAAAAATTAATTAAGTTATCATTAAATTAGTGATTTAATGGTGTTTGAGAATTTGAATTTGAGAATTTTTGCCCTAGCATGTGGAAAATGATTTTCCTTAATTTAGGGAGTCTATTTTTTTTTGTTGTTGTTGGATACCTTTGTTGTTTTTATATGCTAGTTTGAGTCTTTATAGAAATGAATTGATATCTATGATTGAATAATGATCATTAGGATCTATCGACGACGCTATTGAATACAGATGTTTTTTGTATATATCTTTGTTTTTTTGCACCTTTATTATATAGGTATTGAGTCAGGCACGACTAGTAAGTGATCTTCATTGCTACTGAAGTACTCGAGATTTGGAGATAGATGCTTCATTATCATGCAACTTCTTAGATATCTTTTATCGTTATGCCTTTTTTATTCACACATAATATAACATTACTTGTTTTTTAATTTTGAGATTTTTAATCGCTTGTACTTATGTCAACAAATTTTGTAATACTGATTTTTTTCCTTATTCCACATTTTATACTTGTGTTTATGAAAAGATTCATTCAATAGCCATTTGGCGTTGAGATAAATATTTTTCGTATTTTATCAAATTTATTGACTTATAAAGAGTTGACTTGTCTATCGAGGAGACTAAGATAAGTATAATTACAATCTCATACTATTGATGTTCCATTAATGATACATAGAAAATATCAATTAAATGTCTTTTAGTTAGTATATACTAATTTTAAACATATCAAATGAAAAAAGTAAATCAAACGAAATAAAATGAAACTAAGAGGTCGTTTAGTTAGGAACAAGTTATTTCTAGACTAATTATTTAGGATAATTTATCTCATCATGTATATTATTCCATCACTATGATGTAAATGATACAATAAATAATTCAATAGCTATCTAATACCTCCAATCAAACACAAAATAAAATAATTTTATATTTTATTTCAGAACTATTATACCTCACACCAAATAACTCCTAAGTGTATATTTCCTTGTAAAACAATAAATTAAAATTACAAAACCGCCTTGTTTTTATTTTTATTTTTGATTTTTTAACCAATTTGTCACGACCCAAAAATCGAGGTCATAGTCATATACACCCCCAGAACCCCAAAATGATGTGTAAGTCGAAATAAAACTTAAAACACATATGAAACTCCCAAAGGAAAGTCAGGCTACAAATGAAAGAAAACAACATATTTCTCAAAACCTGATAGTATCAATATAAAGAACATCTAATACATTTCTAGAATCTGAATTATATCTCAAGTCTTCGAAAGGAAAGTTAAAAGACTTACAATAAAAGATGGAGACTAATGGCGATCCCGAAAGCAGGATCCAATGAACCGCTATAAAGATCATTCTGACTAGGATTTACACTATGTTGGAGTTGACTAAATTTGGATCGCATTAAAAAGTTTCACATAGAGACTAAAGACTTCCTAACTAACCAAGGCAACTTCATATTCCAAAAAATTCAAACTCGAGATTTTTGATTAAAGATAAAAACGTCATACAAAACCTCCTTGTTACCACATCATTCTCTCCAACCAGGCTGGTTGTGTCTACACAGTCTACAAACCAATACACTTTTTCTCTCCTCTCTTCTGACATTTTCTCTCTCATATTATCTCTTTTCTCTTCTGCTATTTTTCCAAGATTGGACGACAACTTCATCAGTGTATTCAGTATACAGAGAGAGAGACACCTCATTATGTATGATACACAGAGAGAAAAAGAGAAAAAAAAGCTGCAGAAATCTTTGAAATTAGTGTCTTAGTTTTTTGTATAGTAAAAAAGAAGAATTTTTTTACATCAAACAGCCTAGCAAGTTTTTTTAGGTGAAATAGTTAATTCAAAGGCGGCTACAAATTTAAGACTCAACCAATCTTTCTTCCTTTTCTGCATGTGGGGTTTGTTTAAATTTGAGTCTTTTGTGGTTTAGTGTTAATGGGAATTTAAAAAGGGATTAAGAGTATTGAAATTTTGGTGTTTTGGCTCGAGGGTCGAGGTATGGGTGGGAGTAAAAGCAAAATCAAGATTATGCTCTGTTAGTCTGTTTTTTTTTTCTTTTGTTTCTTTCTGTTTGTATTGGAGTTTAGGATGCTTCTTCACTGGGAATATTATTTTTGAGTGATAAAAATGGAATCTTTACTTGTTTTATCTCTTGTATCTGTGAATTTCTGTTAACCCCAGAAGTTGGAAGTTTGGTTTCTTGGGTTAGTTTGTTGTTTGTTGTGTTGTATGACTGTTTATTTGTACTAAAGTTTGAGTCTTTAAGCAGAAATTTTGGTTTTCTTGGGTTAGTTTGTTGTGTGATTGTGTGTATGACTGTTGTATTGTACTAAAGTTTGAGTCTTTAAGCAGAGCTTTGGATTTTCTTGGCTTAGTTAGTTAGTTGTGTAGTATTTGTACTGAAGTTTGAGTTTTTAAGCGGAGATTTTGGTTTTTGTGGGTTAGTTTTCTGTTGTGTGATTGTGTACTGTTGTATTGTACTAAAAGTTGGAGTTTTTAAGCAGAGATTTTGGTTTTTCTTGAGGAAAAAAAAAATAGAGATGAAGTTCATGAAGTTGGGATCAAAACCAGATACATTTCAAGATCAAGGAAAAAGTATAAGGTATGTTAAATGGTTTACTGTTATTTTTCTTGTTTTATTTGAATTTTTCTTTAATTTTGTCATGTTTGTTGTATGTATGTCCACTTCTTCTTCTCCATACAATTTGCAGGACATCTACTTTGAAAAAAGTACAGTCCTCACTTTTTTTTCTTCTCTTTTTTGCCTCTCTGTAGTTTAACTTCTTAACAACAACATACTACTGAGTATTACTCAGTGTATTTCCACGAGTGGAGTCGGGTGAGGGTCAGGTTTAGTACGAGATTAAAGAACATTTTGATATATTCTAAAGTATTTTTAGTTTAGTCTATGAGATTAAAAAGTATTCATTACTCCGTTTTAAGTCAAAATCAGGCAAACAAATTACAAGGTAGGAGTAATATTTACTCATAGGGTCATCTAATAAATATATTTAATTATTCATTAATAGTGTGATTAGTAACCTTTATTAAGAAATGTTAGCAGCATGAACATGGAGTATGTATTATGCATGACAGGAAGGTAATTCTTTTTCCGTACTATTTTTTAAATTTATAATTTCCTATTTTAATTTTTGTAAAGAAAAAAAAACTATTTTTTTCTTTCCATCTTTCTTCACTTATTTGGATATGAGCACCTTAGCTTATGCAGTGTGTCTTCCACTTCTTGTGCACATGTACAGAACAATCTTGGAGATTGCTTTACAAAAAATAGAGACAGCTATTAAAAAAAGGAGTTTATTTTTCTAAGAAGCAGTACATTGTCTGGATGTCCATTCATATTAGTAGTCGTAGTATTGCTTCTGTAATTTCTTGTCCTTCGATTTCTGTGACTATATGTTGATTCCTTGGAACCTTGATTATCGTATTATTTTGTTATTATCTGTCTTTTCTTGTACTTCCTTTACTTCTTTTCTTGGACTGTTTTGCACTGTTTTTTCTTGAGTCGAGAGGTCTATTGGAAACAACCTCGATAACTCTGAGGTAGGGGTAAGGTTCCCTACTTTGTGGGACTACACCGAGTATGTTGTTGTTTGTTTTTCTAATAAATAAGTTAGAGTTGTGAGTACAAAGATTCTAATTTTATAATCCTACTACTATTTCTGATCTTGAAAAAAGCAGGCAATTTTTGTTTATTTTTTGTTTTGGTGTCCCCCTTTATGTGCCTATTTTAGAGTTTCTTGTTACCTTTAAAGAATTTTGATGGTGGCTTGCATGAGGACATTCAAAAAGTGGTGTCAATCTACTTTCTGCGTTTGATTGGTAGGTGGTCCATTATTTACTACTCATAGAAAAATGGCCTTAGTGGGGTCATTGATCTCCAATTATTTGATCATCTAAATTATGTTTACATCTTGTAACATCAATTACTCTACCTACTATTTGACATAAATGACTGAACTATCTTTTGATTTAAAAAAATGGTGAAACAAGGGACGTAGGATCTTTACACAAATAGTTGGATAGGTTTACTGTTTACTTTTTCTAGCCGTATACATAGATTATACACATATTATACATCCGCCGGCTATTTTTACTTTAATCAGTTGGGTGAACGACCATGTAGGTTAATTTTTCTAGCATATATCATGAATAGCTAGGTAGGTGAAAGTTCTCAGTTTTTTAACTGTTTATGTTGGTGGAAATTCTTGTCCCCTGACTAGGCGAAACACTGGAATCAAAATGGAAACGGATTTATTATGTGTTAACTGACAGCGTAAATGAGTTTTACATTGTCAATGCATTTTATCCGATTATAACAAGTTATTCAGTTGATCTTTTATGTTACTAAATTACTATAGACAGTTACCTGTTGCTATAAGTCAACCTTAATCTGGTGGTGTGACAAAATTATACATTGTTAGTGCACAGAAGTTAAATTGAATGGAAACATGGTCGCAGCTAGAACTTGGATTTCCATAGTTACGTTTCGCAAGTAAATGTTTAACAGTAGAAGCACTATTAGTTTCCATACAACCATTTTGCTAGCTCTGTTTCTCTTTTCTGCTTCTTGTCAGCCTCGAAGGTTTCATCTATTTGTTTCCGACTCTTTGTCCAACACAAACTCAAGTTTGTTAAGTTTGTCTCCAACTCACCATTGGTGGAACTATAGTTTAAGCTAAATGTATTTTCTATTTTAACTTATGCTGGGGTTGAAGTGTAGTTAATTTTATATACATTGTTCTGGTACTTGCAAATGATGATGAGAATAATACCATCTACTTATATTTAAGGAACTTCAGTTGTACATTACTTAGAAGTTGAAGGAAAAGCTGTCTATCACATGGATCTCTCACTCTTCTCTTCAAAAAAAGATTTTATTTTACTTCCTGTGTACTTAACTACTGGCAGGAAAGTTTTTATTTTGTTGTTTATGTTTTTCCGTATAGATAATAAGTAGCGAAATTTTAACCAAAAAAGAGGACACTATTAGTCTATTAGTAGCTAAATAAAGTATCATTGAGAGATTACATACACTTTATTTTCTGTTCTTCCTTGTCTATGGCAAATATTATGTTATATATTTGAGTTACTTGCTATACTCTAATCACATTATTAAGTAGAGGAAATGATTTTTGATCTATTGATGCAGGTACGTGTCGTCTGAGCTGGCAACAGATGTTACCATCATTGTTGGTGAAGTAGTATTTTATCTTCACAAGGTAACTTGACCACTTATGCAAAGGATAAATTGCTATAATTTCCGATACATTTCACTAAGCGAATAGTACTTTATTCTTGTTGTTCTTCAGCGAAATTCATTTGAGTTTAGAAAAGTAAACAAACAGAACTTGATTGCTTCTGTTTTTCAATGATCGAACTAGGTATAATGAACAAAGGTTGTATGTGGGTACTAAATTACTGTATAGAAGAAAAACAAATCTAGTTTGATGAATTTTCCATGTTATCCAGATTCATCTTTCTTTGTGAGCTGTCCTTTAGACTAAGTTAATTCTGAAATTTCCCAAATCTTTCTTCGCACATCCGATAGACTTGTTTGCAAGGTTGTTCTCGACATAGCAATGTACGCTATCTCCAAATATTTATAAACGAAAATGGAAATGGATAACAGCTTGTCTTCAGTTGCTAACTGTTACTTTTACTCTCATGTGGAGAACTATATGTACTTCTTTCCCATCTGAGTCCTATCAATATCTGATATACAGTTTATACTGATTTTGGTTTTCCAGTTTCCTCTGTTGTCCATGAGCAACAGGCTGCAAAAGCTTGTTTCAAAAGCAAATGAAGAGAATTCTGATGTAATTCAGTTAGTTGATTTTCCTGGTGGACCTAAAGCTTTTGAGATTTGCGCCAAATTTTGCTATGGAATGACAGTGACCCTCAATCCATACAATGTTGTTGCTGCACGTTGTGCAGCTGAGTACCTTGAGATGATGGAAGAAGTTGACCGAGGAAACCTTATCTTCAAAATTGAGGTATTCCTCAATTCCAGTGTTTTCCGCAGCTGGAAAGATTCAATTATTGTTCTACAAACCACCAAGTCTCTTCAACCATGGTCTGAAGATCTGAAGGTGGTAGGTAGATGTATAGATTCTATTGCATCCAAAACGTCAATGGATCCTTCGAGTATTACATGGTCCTACACGTACAACAGAAAAGTGGCAGTCTCAGATAAGATCACAGAAGTTGGGATGAAATTCCCTGGAAAACTTGAATCCGTGCCCAAGGATTGGTGGGTAGAAGATATATGTGAACTTGAGATAGATCTTTACAAACGAGTTATGGTTGCCGTTAAATCCAAAGGAAGAATGGATGGTAGTGTTATTGGCGAGGCACTAAGAACTTATGCAATGAGATGGCTGCCTGATTCTATTGAGGCTTTGGCATCTGAAGCTCACAGCATAAGGAACAAGTCGTTGTTAGAAACTATAATCTGCTTATTGCCTTCTGACAAAGGTGTTACTTGTTCGTGTAGTTTCTTGCTTAAGTTACTGAAAGTCGCTATTCTTGTGGGAGCAGATGATTCATCAAGGGATGAACTTGTAAAAAGTATCAGCTTAAAGCTGGATGAGGCTTCCGTCAATGATCTTTTGATTCCAGCAAGGTCTCCCCAAACTACTGTTTATGATGTTGAACTAGTGAAGTGCCTTGTGAATCGATTCATGGCTCGTGAAAGAAGTAGTAGGGATAAGAACATTCCCCCGAAGAGCACCAATGATTTCATCTTGGGGCATGCATCATGGTTGAAAGTCGGTAAATTAATTGATGGTTATCTTGCAGAAATTGCTCGTGATCCAAACGTCAGTCTCTCTATTTTCATTGAACTGTTGCAATCAATTCCAGACTCAGCAAGACCAATCCATGATGCATTATATGAGGCAATCGATATCTATCTGCAGGTTCCTTATTTACTTTTTCCTTTTATATCATAAGTTCTGCAAGTCCTTAATTTTAATGGGGTCGTCCAAGTCTTCAGTAGATATATACCATTCAATTGAACCTAAACAACACCTCTTTGTGTTACCATGCTTCAATCCCATATATCGAACCTGCATAGATGCCCTAGTGAGGAGGTGTGAGGTTGGCTATGTAGGATTTTAGGAGAGGTAAAGGTAGACCGAAGAAGTATTACTGAGAACATGACCCTAGATAGGAGGATATGGAGGTCGAGAATTAGGGTAGAAGGTTAGTAGGTAGTCGAGCGCCGTTTGGTTTCTCTTACTGAGAATATGACCCTACATGTTGTTTTCTTTGCTTCGTTTATCGTATTATTTGTGGTTGCTACTGTTCTTTTCTCCATTATATTCTATATGCTTCACTTATGTTGAGGGTCTATCGAAAACCTCTCTACCTTCACAAGGTGGGGTAGGCTGCGTACACCCCACCCTCTCAAGCAAATTGAAATCAACTATATGATTCCTCATGGTTTGTTTTCGCTCCATTTTAAAAGCTTATGGTCTTAAAATATATTAACTGTTCGTCTTCACTGCAGGAACACTCAAGCTTGACAAAAGCTGAGAGAAAACATTTATGTAGTCTCATGGATGTCAGGAAATTAACAATGGATGCATCTATGCATGCTGCACAAAACGAACGTCTGCCTCTCCGGACAGTCGTTCAAGTCCTGTTCTTTGAACAAATTAGAGCAGCTGCTGGAGTTCAGACCTTAAATCACAGAAATACTGATGCTGTAGATTTCACTAGGATGACTGAAAAGGAATATTGGCAGAAAACATTACCAGAGAAGCAGAACGTATCGAAGCCATCGAGTGAAATAAAGATAAAAGGTGAAGATCCACAGAAGAACATGAAGTTGGTAAAGAAAGGAAGCAAGAACAGAAGTAGTGGACCACAGTTGATGCCATCAAGATCAAGGAGAATATTTGACAAGCTGTTTATTGGTAAGGTGTCTGGTAATGGCGAAAATCGGAGCTCTGAGACATCTGGTAGTTCTCAAAGTCCAACTTTAAGGATTATTCAAGGAGAATTGAAGTCATCTTGTACATCTTCAAGAAATAGGAGGAATTCCATTTCATAAGCAATTCATGTAGATTCATCCATGTGTGCAAGAATCAAATTTGTGTAAAAAGTGGTTGACTTTGTTGAAGTAGTTAAGGTGTTTAATCATCACAGTACTCTCTCCATTTCAATTTGATTGTTCTATTTTAATTTGATACGGAGCGTAAGAAGTTCAAAAAAGATTTTTGAATCTTGTGGTTTAAAATTAAAGATGTGGAATTTGTAAAAAAATATGTACTTTAACCTTGTGGTTTAAACAAAATATTTTTTTTGAAATGGACTTATAAAGGGAAGTAGGACAAACAGATTGAAGTGGAGGGAGTAATAGGTAAGAGCTTTGCTGCCAAGCATATTATTCTTGATTATACACATTATCTAGTTTCTGTTTGAGATTTGAGATGTTGTATTAATACATATGTGAATACTAAATAATTGAGTCTTGTTTATATTATAAAAAATGTATATGTCGTGTGAATATATGTATAATGTACATAACAAAATGTCTCAGCTGCAGTGGATCAACTATAAAATAATTTTGGTAAGCACTTTATTCTAAAAAAAAAATAATTGCAAAATACTATTTCCTACTAAAAGTGAAATACCCCCTATTCAAATTTCCCACATATTAAACTCTAATTAAGAATTTGTTTCCTCTAATTAAGGATATTGTGCAATTAATAACAATCTATAGAAAGCATAGGTATGAAATTAACATACACCATCACTGATTTGCACCATTTCTTGATCTGTATGTCAATTCACGCAAATAGTAACATATGATACAACGTAAACAATAAAAACATATCTAGTGCAATCCAAAAAGTGGGATTCTAGGGTAATAGAGTGTACATAGATCTTACCTAAAAGATTGTTTCCGATACACTCCAACTCAAGAAAGATAGTAAAGATATAATAGTATCCAAAAATAAATTGTTTTAGCAATGCATCACAGAACCAAGAAATCTCTTATAACAAAAAGGCACTCTTAAGCTATTTTAGTGGTTTGTGATAGTTGACTTCACAATCACATTTCTCCTTTAAAATTTTACAATCAAAATCTGATCCTCATCATCTTCAGAAGAGGAATAGCTATAAAATTTTATGGGATAAAATATCAATGTTACAACTGTGTTAAAAGGGCAACATAATTATCCAGGAATCATGAGAACAAGTAAGAACTACCATTCCATAATCTGCTACAGACTGGAAGGCGTCTACATCTCAGCGCGATCCCAGTGAAGTGTTCTTTCTTCAATGTTAGGATCTTCTGGACGATATTCTGGTTGAAATCTCTTGCGAGTCAGCTTGCTCATCACCGAGAGACCTGAAGAATGTAAAATCCAAGAAGCATAAATATAACGTATATATTTGATCAATCATTACAACATGGGATCTGTATACTAACAGCACTGCCTCCTTAAAGAGCCAGCAGAGGCAGATCCAGGCTAACTTAATCAGTTCAACCTTGCACTAAATTAATTGTACTGTCAAAAATTATGGGTTCGATTTTAACATTTGTCGAGATTTTAATAGGTTTTCAGATATAAATCTATACTCTATTGAAAGTTCTAGGGTTCCAGGCTAACTTGATGGGCTCCTTAGTTGCGCGGACTCTTCACTTTTGATGCCGCACCCGTCTCGGATTCTTCAAAAATACACTACTTTTGGCGAATCCGACACGCACCCGTTGGCATTTTTGAAGTGTCCGAGCAACATAGATGGGCTCAACCCTGACATTCTTAACCAAACGTTTCAAGTTTGAGCACTAGAAATATAGAAACTCCTGGTTGGGAGCACTCTACCTCCTCTAGTGAGCCCTACTGACGTGGATCCAGATTAGTCAATCCAGTAGATTTCAATTATCGGATGTCTAAAGACAAATTTAAAAAAATGGTGGCAAAGAAAAGTGGGTAAAGTTGATCATTTTATCTATGTACATCCTATTTCTTTGTTAGACAGAGCACATGTGTCAGTCAACCAGTCTGTCTAGATCTTGTTCATCAATACGGTCTATAATGGCGTAACAGTTCTCAAAGAAGATGACTATGAAAGCAATATTTTTGCTTTTGACTACGTTAATTTGGATTAGTCTTTACCTTCAACCATCCTGTAAAATGAAGACCACCATCTGTCTCTGGAAACCTGGTACTGATCCAGGGTCTCTTCGATTTCTTTGTCGTGCTTACCCTCTAATACTCCCTGCAGAGTGATTACAGCATTCTTTGTTTTCTTCAGGATATTATCCTCGTCCACTATTTCTGAATTCACAAGGTCATTTTGGGATGAAGAAAGTGTAAAAGCTATTGCATACTGTGCTGCAGCACTCCAACGTGTAGAGGCAAGCCACCTCCTTTTCCCATCTAGCTGTTTATCCTTCGCTACACTGTTTCCCTCTCCCCCTCCTATGACTAAGCTTCGTAAGTATTCAGCATTTGCAGCTCCTGTACTCTGAACCATCCTAGAAAAAGCACTTCCCTCCTTTTCTAACAATACTTCTGGAGTATCATATTCAAGTACCTGAAACGAGACACACAACAGGTAGATTAAAATAACCCACATAAAAAAAGGAACAAAAAGAAAAATTCAATTCCTCTTTAGTATATTTAGAGTCCACAAGAGGATCCTCAGATGTGCAATCCAGCATGACCTGTTATTACAGTGAGTCACATGACCAGGGGGCTAGAGGCAAGCACTCTACCTGACCAGAATCAAGCAGAAGAATTCTGTCACAGTCTATGATAGTGTTCAAACGGTGAGCAATAATGAGCATGGTGCACGACTTAAATTCTTCGCGTATTGTTTTCTGAATAAGAGCATCAGTTCTAACATCAACAGCAGCAGTTGCTTCATCAAGAACAAGAATCTTTGACCGGCGAAGCAATGCTCTAGCAAGACTTAAAAGCTGTCTTTGTCCAACACTGAAATTTTCTCCGGCTTCCGAGACCTTGATACATCAAAGTAATTTTCTGTTAGCTATAGATGAAATTTGTTTGACAAGGATACTAGAGATAGAAAAGTCAGAGAATAGAAGTAACAAAACATTTTTTTGATAAACAGTAACATAGAAGTAACAAAATATTCACTTTTAATATATACTAATACAAAGGCTTGAGCCTCTAAGCTATCTAGTTAATCCGAACAGTCACTGTTAGTTAGTTATGCAAAAAGCTACTTTTACAAAAAATAGGTGCATAGGTTTTCTTTCTAGCAAAAACACAACTATTTGAAACGTGCTTTGTAAATTGTAATATAGTGCACTTTTTTTTTTTTTGAGGCTGGTAACTTTGTAACATAGTGCATTTGGATATAGCGTAACCAATATAACTTTCATTTTTCCTCTTTGATAAGTAATAGCCCGAGTGACATCCAATAATATCACCATATATAATACACTTTCTCTTATCCTCTATCTGGCTCTCAAGTTTAAATCAAGAAATTCGTTCAAAGCAAGTTGACTCTACCATAAAATGGAAAGGTTGTTCTTTTCCATCTGTTACACAAGTTCTCTTAAATTGTAGTCTTCGTCCTTTATTCATGATACTGCCCCGGTATTATTACATTTTATTCAACGAAGTTCACTTAAAAGAGTTCAAATAGGCGTACATCACCAAATTTTGTACCAATGTCTCGCATTTTTAAAATCAAATATTCCATTGTTTCATTTTATATAATGGGTATTTAACAACGCGTGAAGTTTAAAATTATATAATGGGTATTTAACAGCGCGTGAAGTTTAAAATTATATAATGGGAATTTAACAGCGCATGAAGTTTAAAATTTTATGTTGATTTATCTATTATGCTATTGGTAGAAGAAGAAAATATAAAAGTAGTCATTGAAAAGTTAGTTTGATAGAGAAAACATCATATTGAAGTTCAAAATTTGAATAACTAAATGAATCTGAATTCTAGTAAGATAGGAAAGTTGTGTGAGTAATATTGTTAGTAACATGGTGTCAAAACAATTTGAGACGTTTCAAAATACTAAAGTGTTAGGTAAGTTGGACCGGAGGGAGTAGTACCTTTGATCTAGTCTATGAATCCTAAAATTATATTTTACTAGCTTTTAGTTGTGATTTCAAACCACAAGTAGCTAATTAGATTCTAGTAAAGCAACTGCATTATAGAATAGAAACATGAATCTAGGCAGAAAGCATCTTATCAATAGAATTTCCATTTATACATGATCTATGCACAGGTAGCAATTTGTTCTAAAATTGTTCTCGTTACCTCTAATGGGAAAAAGATCCTACAACAACATACCCAGTGTAATCCCACAAGTGGGGTCACGAGACAGTAAGATGTACGCATACTTTACCCCTACCTTTGTGGGTAAGAGAGATTTACGGTAAGATGGGTTCATGCATATATCATTGGTCCTACTTTTATTAACATAACCATTAGTCAGACGGGTGGCATTTATGGGTCACAACCTCCCGCTGGCAGCGATTCTCTACCAGGATCGCAAAAGCTTTGATACCATGTGAGAAATATTTGAAAAGAATATAATTGAATTATGTATCTACATTATTACATTGAGATCCTATTTATAGACACTACACTACAATCCTTTTCCAACCAAGTAGGATTCCATATACTATTCTTATTCCTATTCTAAATAGGATTGTATATACTATTCTTGTTCCTATTCCTATTCTAATACTTTCTTTAAATGAAATGATGTATTTCGCCTACTGTACTCTTTCTTCTCATATGAATAAAATAATCTCTTCTCATTTAAAAAATCTACATAGTAATGATTTCGAGAAAGAAAACTGGTTGAACTAAATGAGTTTTCTGCATAGAATGCAAACTATCAATTGTAGCAAACTTATAAATAAGTAAAGCAACAAGAACAAACCTCGGCATCGAGACCCAAAGAGTTCCTCCTGATAACGTCCTTTAGGTGCGCACGTTCTAGAGACTCCCAAAGGTCAGCATCATTGTGCTCATTGAATGGATCAAGATTAAATCTCACGGTCCCTGGCCAAAAAACATGAGGATTGTTGAGATAGAAGATGCTTAATGGTAGGTCAGTAGGTTGTTAGTCAATTCAGGCCAACCCCGAAAATGAGGAACATATTTAATTTAAATTATATGCAGACCAACTTGAAGAATTTTGCTAGTAGCATATATTCCTAAAGTTATTTTTAGCATTCACCCATTTAAAATTTCTTATAGAATGGTCCTGGAGATTTTCATTTAATATTCTCTGTTAACTGTCCAAAGGAGCCAAGGAAATAACGAGTAAAAAAAGAAGCAGCTACAAGTGACTGTTAAGAAAATAACAAATCCTGCCACCCAAGGCCCATTAGAAGTTTCTTCCATTCTTTCCCCCCTACTTATCTCTCCTACCTCCCGGTCCCAGCAGCTCCTTCCCCTCCCATGTTCCAATCATGTTTATTACAAATAAGTCAAGTATATGCAAGGTACTAAGCACTTCTAGCATAGGACTAGAAATTCTGCAATATATATATATATATATAAAACAAATATAGATGAGAGCTGTGGTCTTTTGGTTTCTAAATTATAAATCTCTCTTATATGATCATATGCACCATCAAGCAAAAGATCAGTAAAAGAGCGACTGATTTGTCAGCGAAAATTAGAAGAAAGAGAACAATTCAGATTTATATAAAGTTCACTTGTGGTTAAGCTAGAAATGTGAGGTAAGAACACGTAGTATATTAAGTAGGCAAGAGAGACGTGACTCAGCATTGTCAGCAGCTCTTTGTAAAATTCTCAAAGCTTTTTGCTTTGAGGGGAACAAAGTAGGAGGAGGCTATCTCTTCTATTATTATACCAACAGCCATTTACAAGAATTTATGCAAGAGTTTCGGGGAGAAATGTCAAAGAAATGACAGGGAGATTCATCTTAGAAAAATATCAGCAGTAAATGTACATAGTGTTAAATGGACCTTGGACCTAACTCACACCCCAAAAGCTAGCTCATGAGGGGCGGATTGTCCAAGACCATAGGAGTCCAAAAATATTTGACAATGTCCATGGGCTTTGTGGATCAAGAAAACAGACAGAATGTGGAAGGTTGGCAATATACTTCCTAGAAGTCACTAGCATTTTACTCTCCAGAAGTCTGTTCACAGTTCAGTAACAAGTGTGTCCAGCCCAATAGCAGAATCACATGTGCATGATTATCTTCAAGCAACTTGATTTGAACTAGAAAGATAATGACATCTATAAAGACAAACCTCCATCCACAGAAAATTGGACACAGAAAACAAATACAAAATAATACCTGAGAACAAAACTGGTGCCTGCGGTATAATACCAAGAACCTTCCGTAGATCTGTAAGTCCAAACTTTGAAACATCAAAACCATCTATTAATATCCTTCCTCTTTCAAGTTCTACAAGTCGGAACAAAGCATTAAACATGCTAGATTTTCCAGCTCCAGTCCTGCCAACTACTCCGACTTTGTCACTTGGAGAAATTGTGAAGGATATACCATGCAGAACAGGAGGAAGTTCGGGCCTGTAACGTAAGACAACGTTCTCAAATTGAATGGATCCTGCTGAAGGCCATCCAGGAGGAGGACGACTGCCCTCAATTATGGATGGACCTTCTGATGGTAACTCTATATACGTTCCAACTCGCTCGACGGCATTTAAGCTATTCTCAGCCAAACTTGCAAGTCTCAGTACAGCAGTTAACAAGCTTGTGATATTAAGGGCATAACTGAGAAGCAAACCCATTGTTGAGGCAAAGGCCTCCTGGTTTTCTGCCCTTCCATTCTGCATCACAGCAAATGTTGCGGTAAGCCAGATCATAACACCCCCTACAGTCTCCAGACGGATCGCAAGCCATCGATTTCCACTCATGGTCACAAGTGTAAACCTGATATTGTTATCCACTGACTTCCCATTGATGTTGGCCATTCGATCATAAGCTTTATATGCACGAATAGTTGCAAGACCATTTAGCGCTTCACCAAATTGTGCATACACAGGAGACCTGGAGATGGAATCCAAACGCTTCACCTCACGAGCAGTGCTCTGCAAGTTACAGGTTGTTTTGAGCGAATAATAAGTACAATTAAAATAGAAAAGGGACAAAAATCAAAGTGAAAAAACCAAAGGGGAGGCTTAATTGAAGTTAATCCATCCACCAATTGCAATCAGCCAGACACAAGTTAAGGTAACATATCAATTTTCATTAACCAAGATTATTTTCACTCCCCTCCACTAGAGGACTCAAACATGGCACATAACATGACCAGGACATGTCAGGGTGCAACTTTATTCAAATAGTATGGGCAAGATAATTAAACGAAATTATGGACTAAGTATGTGTGATGCATCCTGAGAAATGACAATTGCTAGTTTTTATTCAGAAAGAGTAACCTCATGCTTAGATCTCAATAAAATGAATGCATGAGCAGACTGGACACATTATTATAAAACAGTTCAAATTACATCTCAGAAACATGAAATATAAAAGATAGAGTATTAGTTTTCCACATACCTGATAATATAAATAGGCTCCGTAAAAAAGGACCAACAACGGCATTATTGCCCATAAAGACATGGTACTCACTATACCAATTAGGACAAATGTTGAGATAAGCTGAAACACCTGGCCCAGGAACATGCTTACAAAGGGTGCAACACTTCTATCTATGTCCCCTATATCCTTGGCAAACCTGTTGATAATCCTCCCAAGTGGATTTGTGTGGAAGAAGACCATTGGAGCTCTTAAAATAGAATTAAGCATAGCATCATGCAACATCTTGGCGGCATAAAGACTTGATGTGATCAGCCAAAATGAATTCATGAGGGTTACCATAATCTGATATGCAAATAATATAGACAATATTTAGAAGAAAAAAAATTCCCTTTCGTTAGATAATGAAGTCTACTGACTTATTCAGCATACAAGAATATCAAATATCTTGAATCAGTAGGAAGAAAACAGAGACGGACAAAAGCTAAGAGCTAATGATTACATACTTGACCAAGAGACAAAAGTGAATAAATCAGATTGTAAAAGCCAGCACTATATCTCGTTGAACTACTTTGGTCAGTCCAAAAACTTAACCATGTGCTACTCCCAACACGGAGAGCTTCTATCAAGAAATAGCACATAAATAGAACAAGAACAACCCAAGAACCTCCCAAAGCATTTTTGTACCTGCAACATGAGTTGAAAACAACCTAAATCAGTACACAAAGGCATGTGATAACAATAGGCTTGGAAAATGCTGATGCATAACAAAGAATGTAACTTCTTTAAAATTCGCTCTAACTTGAAGAATTAGTTTGATTCTCCCTATAAAAATAGTAAAGCAACAAGGGGCACTTCTGTTTAAAAGAAAATTTTCCGTGGAGAAGATTTCATTGACTAAGGTTCAAATCCTAGCGGAGACAAAAACATCAGGTTATTTTTTTGTTGCTGGTAGGAGGTAGTTTTATCTATAATAATCCACATTTTAAGGTTTATTTGATAATTTAAATAAAAGAAAAGAAAATGAGAATCGAGAAAAGTAAGAAAAAAGAGGAAAAGAAAGGGAGAAAAAGTGGAGAAAAGCAGAGAGAAAAATAGGGATTTTCAACCCTAAGTATCAAGGTAATGACTCTAACCTGTTATTTAAGTTTATTATGTGATTTTGAGAAGATTTTTACGGTAGAAACATGGAGAAATTACGAGGAATTGAGAAAGCTTAGTCCTAGGTTTCTTCAACTTCAATCATTGATTTCAAAGGGAAAATGTTACAAAAAAATGATTTTGGATTAGTGTCCTAGAATCATCTCACCGATGAAAATCTGGTTGTGGTCATGGTTTGGGAAATCTGACCCGCTGACTGGAGTTGACTTTTTGGGTTAACCTTTGACCATGGATTCGACTGGCTCCAAAAATAAAGAGAATTTTCACCCAAGGGTTTTTGACCATTCTAAATCCGTTTTTATGTAATTCACGGTGATCCAAGAGCGTAGTTCTGCTTTATCAAAAAAGGGTGCTTGAGTTGTTAATTAGAGGTAAGTGAGACGGTAAGCTTTGATATTTGCTTTTCAAAACCTACTTTAAAAATGTGTTTTGTATGTTAGTCCATGTGTTTGGACAAGCATGCGCTTGGCAAAATTGATAAGTCTTTGACCAACCGCAAATGTATTGTTTTGTGACAAAATATTAAAGTATTTAATAAGTGAATTGTGGTGTGGCCTTGTGCCATGGCGTTGGTATCATTCCTTCGTTGTTGTGCTATATATACTATAAGTTAGGGGTATATACATGCTGCCATAATATGTTTGGGGCATACACATCCTGCCACGATATGTTAGGGGGATATACATGTTGTAGTATACTTTGGGGGCATTATATATGTTGCCGTGGATTGTTGGGGCGTTGTGTTAATTTCCCTCACTGTTGTTTATGGCAAGCCCTCAGTCTAAATTATGTTAAGATATGTGTGCCTGCTGCACTTTTCTTTGGACCTTATTGAGTATTACATTATGATATAATTCATGTGTATATTATTTTTGTGCTCGTTGTGTGCTTGTAATTACTAGAACTTGTTCTAGGAGTACTCAAAGGGTTGAGGATCCTACTGGGATATATATACGTATAACTCACTGCTTACTTGCATATCCATGCAGATACTATTGGTGACAATGAAGCTTACAGTTGACGAGTTCGCTAGAGTTGATCTATTTATTGAGGTGAACAGTCGCATTGTTTGTGGAGGCTACCAGAAGCATCTTTATCATTTATTTGTTGACGTCATTACTTTTGGGATTTCACATGTGGGTCTTGGCCTTTTGTAATTCTCTTAGATGCTCCATGGTTTAGTGTGGGATTTGGGTAAGTGTTTTAAAATTATATTTTTAAGATACTATTTGTTAGTGATTAATATCATATTGTTTGGGACTTATTCAATTGGTTAAATGCTGCAAAACAATGGTTATGCTATGGAAATTAGGCTTGCCTGACTAGTGGTGTGTGTCGGGCGCCAATCACGTCTATGGGGTATTTTTGGGACATGACAGTATCTCATGAAATTAGTCCAGGTGCATGCAAGCTGGCCCGGACACCACGGTTATTAAAAAAAAACTGTCTTTAAACTGGACAAAACCTTTAATATGTAGTCCTCATTCTTGACACATAAAGCATATCAGGCTAGAATGAAATGAGAGCTCTTTGTATTAAGCCTAAATACAACTATTTTATGCCAAAGAAACCCCAACAGCTCCAGGTAAACTAGTTTTTCACTTAAAGATTGGATATGGAACTCACAGTTAAGAAAATTTATCAGTCAAGATAATAAATACCGGAAATGCTTGCCTGTGAAACCTTTTCTACACAAGTGTCTTAGTATTGAAAGGTGTTTAGCTACCTCCACACAAACTGAAATCCCTTTCCTCTCTCTCTCTCTCTCTCTCTCTCTCTCTATATATATATATATATATATATATATCTATACTACCTTAAAAGCATGAACTCCCAAACTTGAATGTTAAATTACAATAATACCCCCAATTAAAAATACTTAATTTATTTTATTTATTAATTTAATTAATTTTATTATATTGAAAGTAGATTGCAACTTTTTCAATGAGTTGTGACTTTTCCGAAAGGTTGTGATTTTTTCGAAGGGTTGTGACTTTTCTAAAGGTTGTGCCTTTTCTGATGAATTGTGCCTTTTTTAAAGGGTTGTGACTTTTCCGATAAGCAGTGACTTTTTCGAAAGGTTGTGACTTTTCGGATAAGGCACAATTAACACTTATTCATACTACTATTTGATAGCTATAAATAGAGGGGTTTCCTCACACTTTCAAACTACAATTTCTTTAAGTTCTCTACTCTTCTTATTCTTAAAAAAATCTCAAGTGTTATTTGCAAAAATTGATTAAGCTCGAAATTCAACAAAATTAGAGGTACTTCATAAGAAAGAGTTGGTGAAAAAATTGTAGCAAATCATTCATCAATTCACACTTGTATTTTTCTTACCATTTTCATTAGTTAACAGTGACAAAAAGTTGTGGGAGAGACAATAATATTAAACAGATATGAAAAAAGGCATATGATTTGGGTAAGATATTTCTTCTTTGTTTTTTTATTTTTTATTCTTTTCCCTCAAACGAAGGAGTTTCTTCCTAATTTTTCTAAAACAATGGGTATCAACGTAGTCCATTGAATTATTAGTTTTGATGTTAAATTCACTATTTCAAAAATAGATTTTCACTTTTACTTATAATATGATAACATTGCCATGATAATAATTAGTTTTTAATAGATATGCATGTAAAAATTAACGGAGAAAGTAAAGTGTTGGTGGCAAGAGATTTAAATCAAATGGAACACTAGAGTGAATTTAGCATGCACATCTATTTTCGTCTTCCTTCTTCATTGGCTATGTTGTTCCATATAATTTTTCTTTATATCACAAGATACACTCCTTACTAGCTATATAAAAATAGATAAGAAAATAGTGATTGATCATAAAATGATCTTAAATCAAATTAATGATTCAACTATTAATTTTTATTATTGAAAAATTTAAATATTTTATATCATGATACAACTTCTATAAGATACTAGATACTTTCATTAGACAACAACTATATGATAT